>CM050416.1:35442448-35509632 GCA_027564155.1 Gymnocypris eckloni scoliostomus
TGTGTGAGAGAGAGAGAGAGTGTGTGTGAGAGAGCGAGTGTGTGTGAGAGAGAGAGAGAGTGCAACAAAATGCTCAACTGAAATTTGATGATTAATCATTGTGATTATTTTTATTATCCATTGTTCTTATTGTTACTATATTATTATCTTTAGTCATTGTTCACAATTAACTATTTTAATCAGTTTGACTACCTTTTTACTTGCTCTATTATTACTATTACCTAGTTATTTTGTTTTGTTTTATTTTAATGAGAGAGAGAGAGAGAGAGAGAGAGAGAGAGAGAGTGTTTTTATTAAAAAATTGGGCTTTGCCTCCAGATAAACAGCAGTATTACTTAATCGCAGATCATATAACAATGTTAAATATTGTTTTTTGGAATATTCAGGGTTTGTGCTCTAAAACGTTTGGATTAAAAAGCACAAACACTGATTTTTTAAACAGCATCACAAATGTTGACATGCTAATTCTAACAGAAACATGGTGTAGATCAGATGTGTCCACTCAGTGTCCTGCAAGTTACTCTGAAATCATAGTGTCCTCCTGGAAACTCAACTCAATACATCGCGGTAGAGATTCTGGAGGTTTAGTCGTATGGATAAAAAATGACCTTGCCCCGTTTACATCACCAGTACAGCAAGGCAAAAACCACATTTGGTTCAAATTGGATAAAAGCTTTGCAATTCTAGATAAAGACCTTTTTATCTGTGGACTTTATATTCCTCCATCAGATTCCCCATACTACGACGATGAAGTATTTGACACTTTACAGGAAGAAATGAATCCATATCAAACTCTGGGGAAAATTCTACTATGTGGAGATCTAAATGCTCGAACTGGTTCAGAATTAGACTATATTGATAACTCGGGAGATACACATCTGTTCACACATTTACCCCAAGATCTCTTCAGTACTCTACCTAGAAGAAATAACCAGGATACTGGAGTCAATAGGCATGGGAAAGAGGTAGCCCACCTTTGTCAAACCTTAGGTCTTTATATCCTCAATGGTAGAATTAAAGTAGATTCCTGTGGACAGTTTACCTATAGCTCAAATCTCGGCAACAGTGTTGTAGATTATGCCATATCAAATATAAGCCCCTCCCATTTCAGTGCACTTACCGTCCAAGCCCAGTCACCCCTGTCTGATCACAGACAGATCAATCTATTCAATAAAGGTGAAAACATCAAACCAAGAGCAATTGAGAAGAAGCCAATTCATCTACATAAGCTCAAAACACCATATAGATGGACTCATAATGCTGCTGAAACATATATTAAATATTGAAGTCAAAGGAAATAGTCAATTCCATAAAACTGTTCAACAATTCAACATATGATAATAATTGAAAAGGAATACATTTATTAATTCAACATATTAATGACATTTTTGAAAATATAGCAAAAAAGGCTAATTTAAATCAAACTACCACATATAAACCCAAAAATAGAGCTAAACAAAAACCTTCTGAAAAGTGGTTTGACCATGACTGTAAAAGAATAAGACAAGAACTACGATTAATTTCAAATCAAAAACACAAAGATCCAGTCAACTCAGAATTACGCTTAAAGCACTCAGAACTTCTGAAACAATACTAAAACACACTGAGACAGAAGAAATTAGATTATTATAACAACACACTTCAGAAGATGGAAGACACCATTGATCAGGGTCAGTTCTGGAGCACGTGGAACGGTCTAAACCAGTGCTTCCCAAACTGTGGGCCAGCGGTATTGTAGCGGTATTGCGCTAAATCTAAATATTTAAATAATTAAAATATTCGAATTGTTCTAAAATGTGATCCCCCCCTCCATATAACACAAATTAAATGTAGATGTTTTTAGTTTATTTTTATTTTTTAAAACATAGTTAGGTATTTCATTGCAATATATATGTGAACTATGTACAGTAGCTTCTGTTTAGGGATGCACAGAAATGAAAATCCTTGGCCAAAGCCGAAGAAAATGAAACACTGGGCCGAATACCGAACATGTTTTTTTGCATTTTTTTTCTCCCCCATGTATGCCTATTTTGCCTTTTTTTTCCACTATTGCATAAATTAAATTGCCAAAATCTGCTTTTTACTGTTTTGTCCTGCTTTACAAAAATAAAATAATAATAATAATAATTTACTTAACACTGAACATTTTTATACATCCTATCAGACATTATACCAACAAAGCACAATTTAACTTCAAATGAATAAGTTAGTAAAATAATATTTTTGGCCCTTTTTGAGACCCCCCTTCCTGAATAAGGCTTGTATTTTTTTCTGTACAAATAAATGCAGCCTTGCTGAGCAGAAGAGACTTCTTTTAAAACATTAGAAAATATTACAGATCCCAATTTGAACATTATTGGTGAATGTTATAGTAAATGTAATAATACAGCTGTTGTATGGTAATTATTATTACCATTATTATTGTCTAACTTTTTATTTTATAGAACAACAGTAAAATTACAATACTAACATTTATGAATGTTGATGGAGCTTTTATTTTATGCGGAAACACGCAGGAAGACCTCAGTGCTTTTTTTGTTGACAACAGCATGCAGATATTTCTCAGATATATCTCCTTACGAATTTGGGAAGATGTTTATCGCACATTGTCACACGGCTTTAAAAAAATGAGCAAATGGTGAGTAACAGTGTTTCAGACAGAATTTCCTCGCGCTTTGGACTTTGAACCCTGGCTCCGGGAGCTCGTGCAGCGCTGTTTGAATACATGCCATTCGTGCGTGTTTTAGAAAACAGAACATTCTGTAGTTTATTTTATTTATTCGTGCTTGTAATGATTTGTGCGTCTCTCTCTCGTACAGTTTTACATGCTTCCACACTGCAGACGTGTTTGCTGCATTAGTGTGTGCCTCTAGTTGATCACGTAACGTCATTGTTCGGTACAAATTATTCGGTCTTTTCGCTTATTTGGCCGAACACCGAAAAAGTTTTTTTTTTACTACTTTCGGAACATTCGGTGCATCCCTACTTCTGTTACACACTAAATTTGTAAAGAATGTTTACATCATCTTACTTTCACCAGCATATACAAATATTACATTTTATGGTAGTTCTCATAGTTCACATGAAATTCTTACAAACTGGTTAATAAATGTTGATAATTTTGACAATCTGCTTTATTAAATATATCGAATATACAAATATATATGTAAATATATCTTTATACCATTAATCTATATATATTTGATCAAATAGGTTGGGAGGGGGGTCGTGGAGCTTTTGCTATGTTTTTGGGGGCCTTACTCCTCTGAAGTTTGGGAAGCTCTGGTCTAAACAATACAAAGCCACAAGAACTAGCCATACAAGATGGTCAGATTTGGAAAGATCATTTTGAGAAGCTCTATACACATCAAACTGACCTTCTGAATAATCTCAACCAGTTAAAAGTCATTGAAAAATTGAATGCTCTTGAATGATGTATCAAAAACAACCAAAATCCCCTAAATTATCCAATAACCCTAGAAGAACTTAGTGGAAAACTGAAATCCCTCAAATGTAATAAATCCTGTAGCCCTGACAACATAAAAACGAGATGCTTAAAAACAGCTCTCCTGAACTTCAGATGGCTTTACTCAAACTTTTCAATCTGACTTTGAGTTCAGGTGTTTTTCCTGAGGTCTGGAACACAGGACTCATCTCTCCTATCTTTAAAAGTGGAGACAAAACAGATCCTAATAACTACAGAGGGATATGTGTAACCAGTAATTTGGCAAACGTATTTTACTCATTAAAAAATTCTCGGATTTCATCTTTCTTAGAGCAGCACAATGTCATCAGCAAATCTCAAATTGGCTTCCTACCTAAACATCGAACCACTGACCATATTCACACACTACACACATTAATAAATGAACATGTACACCTAAAGAAAGAGGGGAAAATATTTGCATGCTTCATAGATTTCAAGAAGGCTTTTGTGAGAAAGGCTCAGTAGTAATGAATAATGATATACTGTGTGTATGCACACGAACGCGCTCGTCCCGAGCGTGAGGACTTTTATTTTGACGGAATGCAGCGCATTCGGGTGAAGTGCGTCACCGCGCTGTGCATTCGTGACTTTCAGTTTCGCTTTAGTTATTACCTGTCTCCAGCGGGAATGAGTGGTGGGATTTCCTGGCAGATAGCGGCCGGATGATCGTCTTTATGTTCATTTGAATGTTTAAGTTGTGTGCGTCCAGAGAGAAAGTAAGTAGATTACACAGTTATTCGAGTTGATTTCCGTCTGCTAAATAGAGAAGTTGAAATGGCGATGCATACAAAATGGACGCTGATGCGAAGTACCGCAGTGTTTGAGTTAACGACTGATGCATAGTAATAACTTCTATTGTTTAATCCATTCATAATGCCTTATTTGTTGTATTCAATGCTATATTGTGTTGATGTATGGGGGGAAGCCAATAGCCTCTTAATACTTTAAATTATGTTATAAATGTAAGCATACTGATGTTGTATAGTGTGATAAGAAGAAGCATTGTTTATTAGAATATGCCTTTATTTGTTGCAGACCACACACACCCACCCACATTCAAGTGGATGCTGATGCTTCTAAGGATATAAAGAACTGCTCTGCACCAGTACTTATGCTCACCTCTTATATGCAAACAAAGAACATAGAATAATGCACCTCGCTACCACCTGGCTTCCCCTCCATTGCACATGCTTATATCAATAAACGGTTGAATTCATCCTCTTCTCCTCTCTGGTGTTCTAACCGACACACCTGGACCAACTCCACCTCCGTAGCTCCGACTAGCACCTTACAGTCCTTAGCCCCTCAGCTACAGCTTTTGACTCCATTTGGCATAATGGATTGTTTTATAAAATCATTCAAAGTGGCATAGGGGGTAAAATATATGACTTAATTAAAAACATGTATAACCAAAATAAATGTGCCGTTAAAATTGGACAGCAAAGGACAGACTATTTTTCTCAATAGCGAGGTGTGAGACAGGGCTGCTGCCTCAGCCCTACTTTATTTAACATATATATCAATGAATTGGCAGATCTACTGGACCAATCAGACAGTCCTGGACTACAATTATTACACACAGAAGTCAAATACTTACTGTATCCAGACGTCTTAATAATTCTAGCTAAAACACCAGAAGGTCTCCAGAACAACCTTAACATTGTAACTAAATACTGCCACGATTGGAACTTAGAAGTCAACATCCCAAAAACTAAGATTATGATATTTCAGAAAAAAACTGAAATCTAGAACATAAACATATATTTACTATAAACATCACCACACTTCAACATGCTTTACAGTATAATTATCTTGGTCTGGTGTTAACTCCCACTGGAAATTTCAATTTGGGAATAAAAACATTACTTGTAAAAGCCCGCAGGGCACTGCACGCCATACGAACATGATTATTAAAAATAGACATCCCCATCAGAATCTGGACAAAGATTTGTGATAGTGTCATATTGCCTATTGCCTTGTATGAAAGCCAGATCTGGGGTCCAACGAGTAACTACAGTCATAAAGATTGGCACAAACACCCTTTAGAAGCTCTGCATGTAGAGTTCTGCAGAAGCATCCTTCACGTGCACAGAAACACACCCAATAACGCCTGCAGAGCGGAGTTAGGCCGTCTACCCCTAAACCTAGTCATTAAAAAAAGAGTTTTAAAGTTCTGGATCTACTTAAACTCTAGTTCTGAAGACTCTCTTTATTTTAAAGCACTGAAAACACAATTAATGAGTGCCCAAAAAGTAATCTTTGTGTAATAGTGTCAGATCTGACTAACAAAGCACTCAATATCACCATCCCTGAAAAACCTGGAAGAATCAAAGAAATGATGAATGAAGAGAAGGAGACATACATACAGCTTTGGAAAGAACGAACCAAAGACCAAAGTCGTCTCCAATGTTATCTGAAACTCAACAAAGAGTACAGTCTGGTCTCAGTCAGGAATATAACTCACAGACATTTACTTGACGAAATACAGACTGAGTGACCACCAGCTGGCCATAGAAAGAGGACGACAAAAATACCTGGTTACCTAAAGAAGAGCGAATCTGTAACGAATGTAGATCTGGATCAGTTGAGACAGAGGAACACTTTGTCCTCCACTGTGACAAATACACGTCCTTAAGAGATGCACTGTACGGTCAAATACAGCAGATTATTCCTGAGTTCCAGTCACTCCAGGAACATGAGAAATGAATAATATTACTTGCTGAAGGACCTGCTTCCTCTTTGGTAGCACTTCATATTTATAAATGCCACAAACTAAGAAGTAAAGAGTGAACACATCTGCATTAGTAGTACCATTCATGTATATATAAATATATTTATGGATGTATTTTGTTTTGTTAATTTATGGATGTATATTATATGTATTTTTGTTTTGATTTTTATTCTGATATGTACAATGCTTTGGCAATATGTACCTATGTACATTATGCTAATAAAGCAATATGAATTGAATTGAATTGAGTGAGAGAGAGAGAGAGAGAGAGAGAGAGTGAGTGTGAGAGAGAGAGAGAGAGAGAGAGAGAGGACCCCCCCAAAAAAAAAACCTTTACAAAGAGAATTTACATCCTATTTATTATACCTATTGCTTTCAGATAATTGATAATGGCATAATATACTTTATACTGTGTGGAGTCATTCTCCTGCTACAAATTCTGCTACACAATTTAATAACACATGTTCCACTGTCTCTGGTAAAGCAAATTTATTGCAATTACCTGATTAATGTTTGTCGATAATAAATAGTGAATGATAAGTCAAGTCAAGTTGAGCTTTATGTCATCCCGCTACACGTGGGTACATACAGTGGAACGAAACGTGCCTCACAGGACCACGGTGCAACATAAATACAGACATACAACAATGAAGTAAAAAAGAGCAATATAAAGACTATATATTATTGTGTTCTCCTTCCTGCCCCTCTAATTATTCCTTTCATTTCTGCTTCACTTAGTGATATGTTTATATCTATGTTAGTGTATTTTAGTAGCGGCCTCATTTCCTCTATGTGCTGGTAACCATAAAAATATATATTTAGTCTACACTGAACAAAATTATAAACGCAACACTTTTGTTTTTGCCCCCATTTTTCATGAGCTGAACTCACGCCCTGGCAACGGTTGCCGAGGTACCCCAGCACAGCCGGAGCAGAGACGGCCAGCAGCAGCAGAGAGAGCCACGCGCCTGAGGACATTTAACCCAGGAGACACTCAGTTACTGCGTTATATCACATCTGTACAGAATACATGTCATCTACTGTCTCACCTTCACTCAGAGCGAGGAAGAGGATGTTGAGCAGAACGCAGCTCAGCAGGGAACACAGCGGCATCCTCCACCTGAAAACACAAAGAGCTGAACACTGGACACACGCAGGAGCATCAATAACTCAGAGACACGTTTAGAGCAAAAACAAAGCCTCCTCATGAGAGTTACATGACACAGTCTGCTGAAGCACAGGCAGAAGCATCCATTGCTGAGCAAGTGCTGTGATGCTACATTTATCCAAATCTGTTCTGATGAAGAAACAAACTGCATCTATATCTTGGATGTGTAACGGTGGTGGCCGCCCTAGCTTAGATAAGCTCTAAAGGAAATGTTCGGGCGCCAGTCAGGATTAATCCTGACAAAATTTAAGTTAACCCCTGGATAGCAAAAACAAAAACCACCGGTTACAATATTAATTCACAAAAAAAAAAAAATCAAATAAAAAAACTCCGTTCACAAGGGGAAGATTTATTCCACGATGTCAATGAGAAAAAACTACTTATTTGAAGAAAAAAAACACAAGCAAAAAAAACATTTCAGCACTTCGGTTCAATTTCCACCTTTGAAATCCTTTCTTCTTTGGCACTCAATGGAGGCGGTCGCATTTTTCACTCCCCGTCCTCGCCCTTATTTTCCCTGCTTGCTCTCTTGTCTCGTCTCATCTATTGAGAGACTCTCTCTGCACTGCTCTCCAAACTGAGAAATTATGGATTTGATCAACTGGTCTCTCAACGCAATTGACACCATCTTCTCGACGAGAAGCTTGGGTTCCGGGGAACCTGACTGCCCTGACGGAACGTTCGCAGCTGGCTACACGATGGACGTGTGGGAGAGGTGGCGAATCGTGTGTCTAGCGGCTTTTTCCGTGGAGGACATTGAAGATATCTACCTATTCGGAACCATGATAACAGGTCTTCTGATGATTGGATTAGGCTTTGCCCTGGGTTATCGAAGAATTCAGAAAACGGGAACAGCTCTCCAAAGCCTCACAAGGCTCCCCGTCATGATTGAAGCAGTGGGAAGAGCGGTCAGCATTGAGACTGAGACTATTAACCGCAATATGGAGAAGCTCATGGCTTTGCAAAGGAATATTGATGGTATTGGAGATCAGAATGGACAAAGAGAGTAGCCGTGGAATTGGAATGCGGTTACTCGCCCCAAGACTAAACAATCGCAATCTTATCTTTTTTGGCTCCCCTGTACCAGCACTGGCCTCGGCCAAGGCTGCTGCTGGTAAATCAACCCTGGGAAGAGCACTGCAGTGAGACGCTCTTGCCCCTCGCCTCCGTCGCTTTGAACCGCCAGCCTGACAAGCGGGTCTGTGACCAGTGCCGGAATAGTGGCTGCGGGACCAGATGGCTGCTTGCTGGAGCTGGATTACTTCCCCTGTTGCAAAGTCGTGTGTCTATGGTGTATGTGCTTTTGTTGTTGCTGAGGTGTTTTTCCTGTTCTCACACTGTACTCCCCAAGGAGAATAGTCTGGGGGTTATTTTTTTTCTCCTCACCTTCCTCATGTTATGCTGTATTTTTCTTCAATTCACTTGCAATTGCATTTCTCTACTGATTATACCCTGTATGGTTGTGTATGTGACGAATAATAAAGAACCTAGAACCTTGAACCTTGAAATCCGTGCAGGAATTGCGTCAGGCTAATTCACGTTACCAACACAGGCAGATTCGCATCCACAATCATAAATTGCCCATAGAAGAGAGAGAAAAAAACATAAAACATTGTTCATTTCATAGTTAAGGAAACATCAACCAATAATCTTAAAGCAAAAATAACCATTAAACACTTTGTAAATCCAATAAGCACATTGAATGTGTGGAAGTGAATGTGCGAGTGCGTGCGTTTGTAGTAATGAATGAGAGTGAGTGTGTGTGTGTGTGTGTGTGTGTGTGTGTGTGTGTGTGTGTGTGTGTGTGTGTGTGTGTGTGTGTGTGTGTGTGTGTGTGTGTATGTGTGTGTAAATTGGCGGCTAAGAGGTACTGACCAGGTTTTGCAGTCATAAAGGAAACTGCAGAGTGTTGTGGGTTTTGTCCGACACCAGAATAAGGTTCAAAGGTTCTTTATTATTCGTCATACACAATCATACAGGTGGATGAACAGCCGTCACTTGTCTTCAGAACCACTTTACTAAAAGCAGACGATCCTGATGTGCAACGCTTAAAAGTCACATGAAACTCCGCGAAGCACCAGACATCACTCACAGGAAGCACCAGTTCGACAAGCGGCAGTCTTTCCACATCGCACGGTAATCCCCTCACTTTCACTACTGCAAACCTTACTGAGGATGCAAAACCTCTCAGATACGACACGCTTCCTTATATCTTCCTTCCTTCCGCCGTTAATTGAGACACTCCACCCCGATCACGCAAAGTGAAAGTAAAATGATTTTTGTGGCACAGATTTTCTGCATTGCCACAGATGGACAGTAAACTGTCAGCAAATTAGTATTTTTGGATGGACTATATGAGGACTACACTATCATGTATACTCATACTCTAATAACTTATATTTTGAGAAGGATACAAGTGATTGGTGTAGTGATTGGTGTAGTATATCAGAGAGTGAATCAGACAAATCACGGTTCGATCAAAACATGGTTGAAACATGAGGAGCCGAATTCCACAAACAGGAGAACAAGACATCGGCAGGAATTTGTAAATCAGATCCCTGGCTCCAGCCCGTCTGAATACAGCCTAACCAGCAAGCCTCTTTCACAGAACAGCTTGCAACATTAAGACAAAATAATACTTATTGATAAGTCCAACTCAGGAAGGAGATTATCAAATTTGGGGCAAGTAATCAAGACTGATCACATGTTTTCCTCGATAGAAATCACAAGCTACAGACTTTCTTAGATTGACCGCCCCCAACTAACCAGCTAGCAGAAGACAGACCAGACTGAAATTCCTTGGTTCACAAAGACCATATGCACCTAAAATCATCTTAAAAGACTTTCATTTTCATTTTTATAAAACTAGTAATTTCTATGCATAACTGCATATTATGTATGTAGCCCATACATTTGACTATCCTTGTATTAATCACTCATTGTGTATGTCTTTAATAACAATTGAATGACTTTAAGGGTTATTCATGTTTGGAATGTATGAATTTGACAATTCTAGCTTGAAACGTTTCTTCCAATTGATTCCTTGTCAAATGTATCTTATTCTAGTTATAGAAATCACATCCAAAAGTATACTTTGCAAGAGTGTGTAAAATTCGGACAATGTGACTGACCAC
Source organism: Gymnocypris eckloni scoliostomus (assembly GCA_027564155.1). Classification (NCBI taxonomy): domain Eukaryota; kingdom Metazoa; phylum Chordata; class Actinopteri; order Cypriniformes; family Cyprinidae; genus Gymnocypris; species Gymnocypris eckloni. The sequence goes on from CM050416.1 coordinate 35,452,969, forward strand.
GACATGTTGATTTATTGATGGGGTGGAGAAACAAAGCAACACCCCGAGCCAGAACAGTATCTTATTGGTCAAGACACCAGATGGGATGTGTCTAAAAGCTGAGTTTAAAACCTCAGATCATAATCAACTCTCTCTCTTGAAATCTCTCTTCAAAATGCTCTAAAACTCTCTCTTCTCGTCTAACTTTAAGCCATGCTTTAGCCAGCTTTAAGCTGCTACCACGGTGAGCAGAAAAACCACCTAGTCTCGTTATATCCTTTTACTTTAATTTATTTTCTTTCTGTTGAGTTTTAGTTAAGTTTGCCAACGCCGTGTCTCCGAGTCCGACCTCGAGCGCCCGTCTAAACTTCAACCAGCCCACAACTCCTCAACTTTAGTCAAGAGCCAACACCTAAGATGTCACTTCAATGACTACTGAACTCTAAGCCAATCAGCGACTTCGGAGAAACCCTTTTCTGCAAAGAAAGACAACAAAAGGGAATCACTTTAGCAACGCAAGCAAGTGACCTCCAGATTTTTACTGAATTGGTGCATTTAATACAAATTTTAGCCTCATTGAGAAACTCAATGCGAGGGTTAAATAAGTAATTGATGGTTGTTCAGGTCTATGCAATTGCACATATTGCTGTAAACGTGGGATATCATATTTTCATTCTCTTAAACTAATCCTTTCCTTACTTTCTCTCCTTCTGCAACATGTGAATGTGTGAATGCTTGTGTTCGTGTGTAGATTAGTTTACATGTCTTAGATTTATCAAATAAAGGCTTGTTTATATTGAAAAGAGAAGTATCTTGTGTTTTGTGCTCATAAGTTAATGTCTTAATCTGGCAATTTTGTTACTGTGCTATTTAATAATGTTTTCACTATATTTTGAGATTTTAATATCCAGTGCAGAGTTTGTTGCTTGTGCGGCTTGTTCAGTGAATCGCCGTGAAACTCTCTTATCAAATTCACTATAAAATCATTAATGATTCCCTTTGAGCTAAATTGACCTGTTTCCCTTATTAATATATATTAGTGGTGCGTTATCGGCGTTAACGTGCTGCGTTAACGCTGAGACTCTTATCGGCGATAAAAAATATCGCCGTTAATCTATTCTCAAAGTTGGGTTGGGAGCTGGGTCTATACTAAAGCTATGATGACTTTCACCCTGATATTTTAGCGGATGTATACCTAGCCGAATTGCACTGTAGGGGGCGAAGCAGGTCTTGAACTAGAGGCTCGCAGTCCGTGATGGACAGATTGTTAACGGCTGGTCTATGTGGTAATACAATCGGGCAGGACATCCAAACGCGCTCATCTATCATTCATCAACCTCAAATATGGCTTTTCATCTGAAAGATGTATGTAGTAACTTTACATGGCCGCTAAATATGATGTTAACCTAGAGAAATGTGCGCTATTGAAGTGTTTGTGTGGAAGCGTTTTATGCGCAGGACAGGCTCGTGCGCTCACTTGCTCTTAAAATCTCCGTCATTCTTGTCATACAGATAAAAGTAGCCTAATACATCTTCGAATCTGTAAAGACTCTACGCTTTATTTGTGTGCACTCAGAATAACAACGAAACGTTGCTCTTTTAAGCAAACAGGATGCGCTTTAGGTCTCATGTGAACTTGAGAATTCACTCCCGTGTCACCCTCTGCTTCGAACCCGTGTGTATGCCTAACGTTACTGTGAAATTACCACATCAGACGTGACGTGCTAACATGGATGCAGCTATGAAGCCTCGGGTTTGCTTCAGGGAAAATTTATTTTTAAGAAGCTTCCCAATGGAAACTGTAAACAGTTCATCACGACCTCTTATGTAGGCCTACAGTTCAAAATTCATGTTTAACTGAATAAACAGTTAGTAAACACAAGTACATCTTATTGAACATAGTTTATTTTCATCGCTAATTATCATAGTAGAACAGCTTTCTCAAGCAGTTTGTGATGCATTTGGAAACAGGAGATGAGCCCTGGTCTAATCGCGCCACCTGGCTTGAGAAACCCGTTCTCAAAGACTTACTTTTAGTCATTATTTGGGTAGCACACATATTCTGAATGCCTTCGGCAGAATTCAAATGAGCCATTTTAATCTAGATTAATCTAGATTAATTCCAAAATTAATCTAGATTAATCTAGATTAAAAAAATTAATCTATGCCCACCCCTAATATATATATATATATATATTATATGTAGTACCCTTACATTGGTGTCTGGAATTCCTCTAGTCACACAGTACAGGATATTATGCCCGTATTTCGACTTCGTTCCCTGGAATAAAGTAGAATTGTTGTGCATTAGTTTTGTTAAATCTTGTAGATCTTTAAGCAACAGAGTTTTATTATTACATCTTAACGTCACATGATTTCTCGTGGTTACAGAAGGGGCAGGTAAACTGGGTGTCCAGGTTCCCCATCATCTTTTTCTTGGGAGGGGGTTTTCTCTTCGACTTTCTGCATCCCATCTTTTGCTTCATAGAGGAACAAGCACAAAGAAAATGAGACTAAATATACTATGCAATCATTAGATCCTCCTGTCCACCCTCTAATCACTGGACATCACTGGGATTCCACTTCGCTGGTTTGAATCCTATCTCACTGGTCGGTCTTTCGAGGTGGCCTGGGGAGGGAAGGTATCCAAAGCACATCAATCGGTCACTGGGGTTCCCCAGGGCTCGGTTCTTGGACCCCTCCTCTTCTCCACATACACTACATCACTGGGTCCCATCATACAGGCACATGGCTTCTCCTACCATTTCTACGCTGATGACACACATCTCTACCTCTCATTTCGACCAGATGATCCAACGGTAGCTGCACGGATCTCAGGCTGCTTGGCAGACATCTCGGCATGGATGAAAGAACATCACCTACAGCTCAACCTGGCAAAGACTAAGCTTTTTGTCTTCTTTGCCACTCTAACTCTACAGCATGACTTCACAGTTCAGTTAGGTTCATCAACAATTACCCCATCAGCTTCGGTCAGAAATCTTGGTGTAATCTTTGATGAACAGCTGACCTTCAAAGAGCACATTGCGAAGACTGCTCGATCTTACAAGTTTGCACTTCACAACATCAGAAAGATCAGGCCCTTTCTGACAGAGCATGCTGCACAACTTCTTGTCCAGGCCCTTGTCATTTCTAGGCTGGACTACTGCAATGCTCTTCTGGCTGGACTTCCATCAAACACAATCAAACCTCTACAAATTCTTCAGAATGCAGCGGCACGACTGGTCTTCAATGAGCCCAAAAGAGCACATGTTACACCTCTCTTTTGGCGCTTTTCCACTGCATGGTACGGCACGGTACGGTTTACTTTTGGGGGGGTTTCCACTGGGTACTGTACCTGGTGCTTTTTAGTACCACCTCGGCCGGGTTCCAAGCGATCCGCATCTGCTACCAAAGCGTGACGGTAAACTCTGCTGATCACTGATTGGCCGGAGAGAATCGTCATTACTGCGTCACTGAACTTGCGACATGAGACCCATAGACCCGCTAGATTTAAATCAGCACAGCCAGCGAAGGAGCGGACGCTGCTTTTGTTTGAACAAACGCACCTTTTTGTATCAACCACAAAATAGCAGTGTCGTTGTCTGTTGAGGAAATTCAGACGTTCCTCTCGTTGATAGCTGAGGAGTGGATCCAGTGAGAGCTTGATGGCGCAACGCTGAAGGAAAAAGCCTTATGTATATACTTTTGAACTTGCTATATTTTCAGAGTATGTCTTCAGTTTATATTTTTACCTTTGTATGTGTGTTTTGCTTCAATTAAAACAATCTGATCGAATACTTGTACCTCCAGACTATATTAAATATGTATTATTGTATGAGCACGTAATGAACCTCTTGAAAAAGACAAATGATTAATGCCACGATTATAAAAACCATCACATAAAAAAGGGATACATTGTAAATTTTGAAATATTCAAAGGTTTATTGATAATTCACTTTACAGAACATGCTACATGAATTGTTAACTAATCAAGTAACGCAGCACACCTGCCGTCCTCTATAGCCCGTGTTAAATCCCAAGCATTCTCATCGGCCTCTCCATTGCTGTTAAAAACATCCACATGCCGAGAATGAAGAACACTATTCCGTCTTCTTTGTTGTGAGTTTGTGGCACGTTTACGATGATGTCACGGTAGTAGAGGCGGTGCAATTATAATGACGCATGAATATTCCCGCCCACTTTATAGTGGTACTAAACTGCAGTGGAAATGCAAACCGACCCGAACTGAGCCGTACCGTACCGTACCGAGCCGTGCCGAACCGTACCGTACCATGCAGTGGAAAAGCGCCATTTGTCTCCTTGCACTGGCTACCAGTTGCAGCTTGCATTCAGTTTAAGACACTGATGCTTGCATATAGAACAACCACAGGGTCAGCACCCACCTACTTCCACTCACTATTACGAATCTACATTCCTTCCAGAAGTCTGAGATCTGCTAGTGAGCGACACCTCGTGGTAGCATCACAGAGAGGCTCAAAATCACTCTCCAGAACATTCTTGTTCACCGTTCCTGGCTGCTGGAATGATCTACCCACCCCCATCTGGAATGCTGGATCCCTGTCAACCTTCAAGCAACAACTGAAAACTCATCTCTTTCAACACTACTTGACTTCATCATAAAAAAAAGGTTCTCTTTACATTTCTCTCCTTCCCTTGCTAGCTTGTATTTATTTGAACAATGCCTAAGACTTGGTGTTAGGGGCACTTCCTCTATCTGTTTGCCTCTTCAAGATTAATCGCTTGATGTATTCCCCAATTGTAAGTCGCTTTGGATAAAAGCGTCTACAAAATGACTAAATGTAAATATAAATGCACTTTAAAGCAATCATTGAACATTAACTGAGGGAGCCGCTTGTGTCAAATATACATAATCAACAGAAGTGACAGGCTTTTGCAACCATGAGCTTTACAACATAAACACAGTTCATGGTAACCTTTAGGTAATAATAACATTTAGCATCTAAAAATAATCTAAAATTGATCGGCATTCTTTCTAACAAGAGATTAATCCACGCTGACTGTGCATTTTGTCTTAAAACTGACACCACAACAATACACATGTATACAATAATAATAATACAGATTTATATTTAAATTGTTGTATATCTAGCTATGCTTCTAATGTTTATTTTTATTTAGTTTTGACATTATGAAATTTAGAGGTGCTTAGGCTTTATGAACAAGGAAAAACAAATAAACACAATCCGTAAAATAGAAATACAATGAAAACCCGCGTGAACCATATGGTCAAAACATTCACGATAATTATACAAGCATTTACACATTTAAGAAAGACATTCTGCTTTCTGGGAAAAACAAATATTTTACCAAACTGCGATTAATGTGAGGCGACTGTAATGACCTGCTGTGTGAAGAAAGACAGGGAGTAAAAAGGTTGAAAAATAAGAAGTTAATGCATGTTGTTCGTGTGAAAGCTTGCAGCCCAAATCTGTTGCAGAAAAAAGAGAGAAAGAAAACAACCGGGCGAATAAATCTACAGAAAAGAAAAATGTTGTCGTCGGTACTGTCCAAGGGGGCAACATAAAACTGGTGTTTCTACTCGGTTGTGACGAATTTCGGGAGAAAGAAAGCAGCAAACAAGGCAACGGAGCGGCCAGCGCGTGAGGAAACGAGCCGCGAGTGCAGCGCGAGACGGAGAGAGAGAGGACTGAAAAACGGCGGAAATGTAACGGCATACGTGAGTTAGATGAGTCTGTGCAGTGAGTGAACATAATGTTGCCTGTGTGGGAAGCTACGCTGGATGAAATTGAGAGTAAATTAATCGAGTTGTCCGCTTTGCAAATGAGAAGTTTGTGTGAAATTCTCAAGCTAAATGTGGGGGAGGGTGAAACACACACACCTCGCACGCTCAGAAGACGCATTATGCAGCATTTAGAGGGAGATGATGTTGTTTTACATGAAGATGAAGGACTATTGTGACGCCCCCCTCGCCACAATGTGATTGAAGAATTGGTCCAAGCTAATACTGCCCAGCAGATTCCTTTGAGCTTCCTTGTGAAAGTTCATCTCTGGAAGTTAGCCCTTGGAAAGGGAGAGCCGTCTTATCTCTCCTGAAGAAACGCAAAGAAAACAAGGGCTGTCATATTGCAAGACTGGGTCAAAAATCCATCATTCTTCCAAGGTGCGCGAGGGTGAACGTCAGTTGTGGCAAACTGAAAAATATGATTAGTCTGGGAGCACACGTGATGCTGGAGTCAAATCCAGATGCCTCCTGGCCTGCAGGGATAAAGGTAAACAAACAGCTCATTCAGATGCCTTTGAAAGATAATGACAACCTCACTGTAGTGGTGGAAAATACCACAGATGAGGAGGTGACCCTTAATGCACGGACAGTCCTGGGTTGGCTGCATGCAGTGGATGACATCCATCAACTGGAATTGAAACCACCGCCAACGACTGAACCTCAACCTCAGTCATCACAATTCAATAATGACTTCCCTCCAGAGACTCAGCTCGGGGTTCAGGAAAGTGAAGGATGGGACCCTCCAGTAGACCTCGATCGTCTTTGCGTCTTTGTGTGGACTATCAACGAGAAGACACACCCTGACCAGCATCCCATCACGAGAATTCAAGAGATCCTAGAAAATCTAGGAGGGAACTCCTGGTTCACGGTGCTGGGCCATGGTAAACCCTATCATCAGGGCTTCATGATTGTAGAAAGTAGGGCATGCACGGCATTCATAACAACCTGGGGGCTGTACGAGTGGGTACGGATACCTTTCGGCCTCACGAATGCTCCCGAGCTTTTCAGAGATACATGGAAGAATGTCAAGGAGAGTTGAGGGATGATATCTGTGTACCCTACATTGACGACGTGTTAGTCTTCAGCAAAGATTTCGACCAGCACCTGGAGGACTTGAGGAGAGGGCTACAGCAACAGAAGCAGTGTGGAATCAAGCTAAGGCCAAAGAAATGCAAGGTTTTTAAGCGGGAAGTTTGCTATGTGGGCCGCATCATTTCGGAACAAGGGTACAGCATGAACCCCAAATAAATAGAAGTAGTGCGAGCACTCGCGAGGTGAGAAAGCTAATGGGTTTCCTTGGTCACTACAGATCATACATTGCTGACTTTGCCAAAACAGCCAAACCCTTATATGAGCTGTTGACAAAACACAGTATGTGCAAAATTAAAGGCTCAGGAAAGAAAGGAAGTCCTTCCTCACAAGCATCTCCATCACAGCCAGTAGAGTGGACAGGGAGACATCAGGAAGCGCTGGAGAAGCTGATTGCAGAGTTGTCAAGCCTACCCATTATGGCGGACCCAGATTTTGAGAAGCCATATGTTCTTCACGTGGATGCATCAGAAGAAGGGCTAGGAGCCGTATTGTACCAACGACAGGGAGGCAAACTCAGAGTAGTGGGTTATGAGTCCAGGACTCTGACCCCTGCCAAAAAGAACTACAGGACGTACTCTGGGAAGTTGGAGTTCCTAGGGCTCAAATGGGAGATCACAGAGCATTTCCGTGACTACCTGTTTCATGCGCCACATTTCACCGTCTACAGTGATAACCCGTTGACATATGTCATGAAAACGGCAAAGCTCAATGCAGCAGGGCAACGGTGGGTTTCGGAGCTGGCAGACTACCATTTCACTTTGAAGTATAGACCAGGGATGGCGAAATCGGGATGCAGACTTCTTATCATGGAGACCAGTGCCCATTGAAGTCACAGTCAAAGAGTGTACTCAGGAATGTGAGCCAGAAGTTCTGGGATCGGGGAAGCCCTAAAAGCCCAATTGGATATCTGCAATTACCTGCAACATAGATGTCTTACCTGAGGAGCTGAAGGGTGGATCAGAGACCAGTCGACAGCTAACATGTCAGGATATCAGGAATGCCCAGCTGTGTGATCCAGTCATTGGCAGAGTACTTGAACTGAAAAAGAAATAACTACCTCAAACACAGAGACAAATTGAAGGAGCCGAAAGCTGTGAGACGACTCTTACGAGTGTAGCATAATTAAACGAAGCTATTGTTTCAGCGCGGGGAATAATTTATTAAAGATTCAATTTTGATTTGATTAAAGTGATATTAATCTTTAATTTATGATTATACCGTGTTAACAACTCGTCCAGCGACCATTAACATCAGTATATCTTTATCCATTTCGTTTCTCTTGCCTCATGGCCACGATAACAATAAAACAAGATTAATAAATCTCTCAACTTTTGAGCGAGGTAACGTTATCTTTTATGGCAATAAGTTTAAAATACTTGAAAAATCACATCCAGAAAGGGACAATATTTAAATGAAACCAAGGTTTATTTACAATACTAATATTCTAACATACATGATCTAACTAATAAAAACACAAACATGCACACACACATACATACAGATGTTTTGCGGGTAACCTCAGAAGGTTAAAATAGCCCTACTTAAACCAAAAAGGAAGATCACAAAGAGAAGTGTACTCTTTCCTGCATTCAGATCAATTCACAGTTCAGTAATAGAGACTGTTTTTCAAAATACTTGCTTTACGTTGATTAAGCAGGTCGGCTTCCTTATTCGTTCCACGTGGTGTTCACGTGTTTCCATGGGAGTGTCCGATCCTTTGTTTCGGGTGCCACATGTTGCTCGATCCTTTGTTCCGTTCCAATGTGTTGCTCTGGAAATCTCCGCTGGCTCGCTTTGCTGTTGCTTGACGTCACTGGGAAAGCCCACGTGCTATCGGCGTCTTAGTTTCTTTGTTGAAAGCGGAAGATGTTGAGCGGCTTGCTGGAGTTGTGATTACGGCTTTGAATAATTATTTTCGATGGTCACTTCGGTCTGCGATGTTAAGGCGGTGACCAGCTCGACCAGATGAAGCCAGAGCTCCCGAGCAATTTGAAGAGCGATCGAAGAAGCGGAGGAAGAGAGAGAACAAAGCAGTGGCGCCTCGTTTTTAAACTGTCCGATTTGGACCCGCCATGTCAGAGTGTCCGTGTGGGGCGGAGCCCTGTCCCGCACAGCTTCTCTTGCAAAGCACACATCATCTGATATTACATTTTACATGATCATTAATCTCTTATCACATGTTTACCCATTTATAATAGTCACCAAATCTGCTGTCTAGCTGATCCATACTTTTCATGACAGTTTATACGAATCTAAATATGTTATAACAGAGAACATTAATCCATTTATAGATTAAACCAAATAACCTGGGTTCCCCTGCACAGATTAAAACATCCAAAATAATAACACCAAGAATATGGGAAATAGAGTACAACATTAATATCATATTGTTTCTTGAGTAGATGGATTTAATAGTCATGAAATTAATGAATGTCTTTTAGAAATCCTCCATGTTAATTTCCTTTGTCTGTCTGATGAAAAAGCGCGCGCTTTGCTTCCAAAGGAGGAGGGGCTCTGAGGTTGTGCAAGAGTTAGTAGCGTAGATCAGGTCACCATCTCAATATTTGCAGTGAAAGGATAAAAAGTCATTGACAATGTGCTGTTCTTTAATCTTTGTGTGCGTGTCTTCACGCTGACCTGGCATTACACATCCCCCTTTTGCTTGGTGATGTTCCCGATGGAACATCGGCAGGCACTGGAACAAGAGGCAGAGAGAACAGGCACATACAAGACACAAACATCATCTCTATCACTGACTGAATACTGGTGCAGGGTAATTTGGGAAGGAACAGGTTAGAAACTTGAGAAGATGTAGGAATGCATTGTTTAGAATTATTGACAATTGGGTCATTTTGCTTGGTTTAATTGTCAGGGGTTCGACGAGGCGGTATAGGTAATACAATGCTAACTCGTCAATATGTAGGATTGAGTCCTTAGGGACAGTGATCCATGAAGTTTGTTTGAGCAAACTAATGCTCATGGCGGTGTCGTGTTGATCGTATTTGAGGGTAGCTGTTCGTGCTGGGGTATTGACCAGCCATCGGTTTCCGATGATTTTGGCTCGTGTTACCTCAACTTGAGAATGTGGTGTTGCTTCGGCGGGGCAGCTAGTGTCGGGTCTAATGGATTCTAAGCCGCAGATGCCCTCTGTATTATCGCGTACGAAGGGTTTACTCGGGCAGAGGAAGTGAATGTCTTTAGTGAGCGTACACATCTTTAGGTTTGGGGCCAGATACAACTGCTCATTGTTATCGTGATACGCGACGACTTTAGGAGTGTGGATTTTGACATAGGCATTCCCTTGCCAAAATCCCACATTCACAACGTTTTAAGCCGGTAAATATTATTAGTGTCGATAATGGGCAAACTGAGAAGAACCGCCAAGTCGCCTGCTTCCAGGTATGCGTATATGGGAATACCGCTACCGGGAAAGGGGCGAGATGAGTTTGGATGAGACTAGCGGGGCCCGCAGTGGCCGAAGTTAGGACGTTTGAACAAGGCTAAGAGGTATCACGTAGCACGGAATCCTATTCATGGCTAAGTTGTCGATCAAGGAACTTACATCGCGTATCATGTCGGTCATGACTTTGGCGGGTGGCCTCGATCGGTTGACAACGGTTCTCACAACGAGTTACAACGACTTTACTGACGGGAGTCGATCTCAATTTCAGGACCTGGGTTCAAGGATTGGTTAAGGGGGTTCAAAGTGAGAGAGAGGAAAGGAAAAACACAAAGTGAGACACGAGAGAAAGAAACCAAAACAACGAGAAAAAAAAAATTGGAGAAATAAAAAAAATAAAAAAATAAAATAAAACAATTAAAACAAAAACAAATCAAAGAGACACAAGGACACTGAATGAGGTGAGACTGCAAACGTGTGTCACATGTGTGGAGTAACTCCTCTCTACTAGAGATTGGTCCTAGCAGTGCTGCGGAGGAGAGAGTATGGGTTGTGTCTAAGCATGGTTGCTATATGTTTTCCTAAAATGACAATACTTATGCTTGTGTGGTGTGGAGCATATGGTTGTCAGTCTGTGTCAGTGGGTTTGATCTTCCCCCTTTTCATGTCGGTGGTTTGGATTTGCCGGTTGGAACTGGCAAAACATCATGGTGCATCGTGTGCGTGTGTCAGCATAATCCCCCTTTGGCCGCGAGGTACTACGAGCTTTGGCGCAGTGAGTGGCTCAGGGACATACGTGAGGACACCGTCTCGCAGATGCAGCATGTGCTTGACAAAGTGGAGCGTGCGGAGCTCGGAGGATGTGTTTAGGTCCGTGGAGGAAATGGGATGTTCTAATGGGTCTGACATGTGAGCTGCCATGGTTCGTAGTGACGAATCCGCATTTTGGAGGGTGAGGAGATCGTCAGCAGCGAACTGAGGTGATATGGCAATGCGGGAGGGGGCAGGGGTGTGCGCGCCAATGGCGTGCTGGCGGCGGGTTACTGCTGCCACTGTAGGGTTGGGTGGGAGGGCATGAAGTGTCCAGGGGTCTTCATGTAATGCACCTGCTTTGGTGAGGGCATCGGTTTGGTCATTTGAGGGGCTGGAGTTTGGGAGGAAACGTTTAGGCTGTCGGAACTGATCTGGTGTTCTTCGGAAGGGTGGCAGACGACAAAGCCAGCACTTTCAGGAACTTGAGGGGTTTCATTAGCAGGCGTTTGTTGGACGCTGCTGTGATCTGGAGTATTGGGTGTTGAGTTAGTGTTTAACTCTGTTGCTGGGTTTTCAGGTGGGCTTTCATGTCCATTTGAAGGTAGGGTGTTTACTGTTCTCTGAGAGTGAGGTGAAGCAGTGCTGTTTTCTGTGGCTGATTGGTTCATCTTGTCGCTGCTTTCTCGTCCGACAGCTAGTCAGGCTGAATCTGGTTTCTCTTTCTTTTCCCACTTCCGATCCTCCTCTTCTCATTGGAAGAACTCTTTCACCATCATTTCCATCAGCTTTTGTGAGTCGAAGTACGGTGGTGTCTTTTGTTCTTGTGTGGATTCAGTTTGAGCTCGGTCAGTTTGGAATCTTGGTGAATTCGTTCGTCGATTCCTTGGGCTGATTGCTCCAGGGTGAGTTTGTCGCTTTCCCTTGGAGTTTCCATACGAGCTTGGCTGGTTCCACGATCTATCCCATGGACTCTCATGAGGCCTTGCTTTGTCCTATGACTTATCCCAGTGTCGTCCAGGTGAGCGTTGATGTCCACGCGGTCCATCCCAGCGGTCATACCTCTGTTTAGGTCGGGTACCAGCATGTGAGTCTCGTTCTCTGTTGGACGGGGGTGCATTCCACTCTCTGTGTGGCGGCTTAGCACTGTCTTGGCGTTGGGTGCCCTCTAGAGCCAGTTCGTGGTGTTGAGTGTTGAAATCAAGAACTGCTGGGGTTTTTGCGCTCTTTTCTGAGGCCATCTTTTGTTTGCCGTAGGCTTTCTGCACCAAGTCTCGCAACTGCTGAATGTTCATTGTTCGTGGACATGCGAGAACGCCAAGATGGTGGCTTATGCCAGGATGAAGGTTCCTCAGGAAGAGAGTTTTAAAGTTCAGTTCATCTTCCATGTCAGATTCATTGCGAGTTCCAAAGTATGCTTGTCTGAGTCGACTGTAGTAAGCTTGAGGAGGCTCGTGACATCCTTGTCTCGTCTCCAGGGCAGCCACTAAGCCTTGATCGGACTCAGGGTCGGCAAACTCTTTAATGAGGGCTTTTTGAAGCCGTTGATAATCAGTCTTTGTGTTAACAGGCTGCCGGTCAAGGAAGCTGCGCACTTCAGGACTGGATTTCGTTCAGAGTAAATAGAGTTTATCTTTGTCCGTAACGTAATTCGTAAGCGTGCTTGAGTTCCTCTTGGAAACTTCCAGAGTCCTCTTTGAAGTAGTCGAGGTGTCGTGTTAGGCAGCTGATCTCATTTCTTGACTCAGCCGGATGAGCTTCAAGGGCTTTGATTCTGCTGTTTTTGTCCCTGAACTCAGTCTTTGCCTTATCTAGTAGCTTCTCTGCATACTGTAGCTTGTCAGCACGATCAGCGAATTCCTCTTTGATTTGCTCCATTTCGTGGCTGGTAGCTGATAGAGTCTCTTTTAGCCTGTTGATCTCCTCCTCGGTGCCCTGCTCCACCTCATCGGTCCCTTCCTGTCATTCCTGAGCTTCACGTTCCAGCTGCTCTATGCGTCGTTGTGCACTTGTCAGCTCCTGCTGGCATTGTGCAGCGTGCTTTTCGCTCAGTATGAGGGTGGCGATGAGTGTGTGACTTAAGGAGCCGGTGATCTTGGCTAGTTCTTTGTGGCTGTAGCTTTGACTTGGGTCTTGTCTCATAAGGCTTGTTATGTTGTCATCCAGCTGGTCCTGTGTCTGATGTTGGAGTGTTTCAGCAGCTTTAGGGAGAAGGCTGACTGTCACAAAACTTAGCCATGTTTCCAGATCTTCCCACATGTTCTGTTTTGTGAGACATGTTTTTGGCGGGGTGAGAGAGATCTCGAACCGAACTGACACAGACCTTGAATGGGAAACAAAGCAAAACTAAACAGAACAAAGCAAAACCAACAGGGGTGTAAATGTGCAAAGTGTAGTGTGTGCTAGTGTTGAATGTGATTCTCTGCATCTGTGATCCTCTGATGGGGTGCTTGTAATTTGTAGCTTCTGCGTACAAATTATTGAGCACACATAAAGGCAGCACAGCTGGGAAACAGAGAAAGAAAAGTACACTAACAGAATGAGTACACAAGGACAATAACAATAACCAAATCTCTCTTTTAATAGCAGATTTTCCTCTTGTCGCTTTTGTTAATTCTGATTTAGAAGGACGTTTCTAGTTTTCGCTAGAAAATTCTAGCAAATTTTCTCTTTTGTGATAGGACTGTGATTGCTATCTGAAATTTTCTCCTGGACGGAGGAAAACCATAGCAATGACAGTGCTGTTCTTTAATGGCTTTAAAGTTTAAAGTTTACACTGCAATGGGGATGCGTGTCTCTCGTGCGTGTTTAAAAAAAATTGCAGATGCCTATCTTCTCATTGCACCTGCTTTAACTTGGAGGGGTAGGATTTCACAACAGAGGAAGGTAAATAGCAAACAGTTTTGAACGTAGTTCTCAAGTTTCATAAACATCTGTTCAATTGTGACATTTCTCTCTATTTGTGATCTTCCCACTGGCAAAGTCTTAAGCAAACAAGTCAAATTAGAAGTTAGTAACGGGGAGGAAAGATAAGAGAAGTGAGGATTTACTCCCAAGGTTAGGACTAATAACAAGGTGACAGCATGGTGGTGCTGTTGAGTCAATACACTTAGGTTGGTTTTGCTGTTTACAGGGTAAACAAGTTGACCTAGGTTTTGAGGGAACCTTAATTTCCCCTTTGGGGTTTTCTAATTAGAAGGTTAACATCCTTATACCCTAAGTTTGGTGAGAAATGACATTGTTTACGTGGTGTCACTGTCTGTGACGAGACAGAAGCTTGATGATCCATCTGCAGTTTATTAACAACAGCAAACAATACAGAACACAAGAGTCGATGGACAGGCTAGAAGGTCGAGGCAGGTGGCAGGAATCGTAGGCGAGGAAACAGTCAGAGTAATACACAGGCAGGCAGAACAAACAGGGAATAAACGCTCAGTAGTGATCACCGGGGCAAATCAAGACTTTGCACTGAGGTGCAGGAATCACAGTCTTTTATGGGAATGGTGTGAGTGTGTGTAATGATGACAGGTGCAGACGATCAGTCCCAGGTATGTGGGAGGAGAGTCTAATTGGGGTAATACTCGGGCGATGCCTCCCTCTGGTGGTGTGAGAGGGGAGGCGCAAGAACCTCGTTTGTAACACTGTCACTTCACCAATCCAACACTAGGGGGAGCACTATCTACTCTCAGGCCTAAGTAAAGAGGACTTTGTTACATTTTAGCTGAGATAATCAGATCACCTGAGGAAATTAAGTATGGCCTACAGGCTGAAATTAGAATTAAAATTAGAATTTGTGGTTTCTAATTAAAATTTAATGATGTTATCATTAAAATTGATAGGATCGTTTAGGATTAGAATTACCAGGGCAATCTTCAATTGAGTTGATAAACCAATATTGTTGCAATATGTAAACAGGAAGTGTAATTAATTATTAAATATAATTAGAATTTTCAAATTCATAATTATGAAATTAAATTACAGCTTCCAAATCACTAGTTTCGGATTCCTATAATAATAATTAAATAAATTCCCAAGTTACTCATTGCTCATTGTGTCATTAACATCAAACCAAATTAATCTATACTACTCTAATTACTTGTAAATGAAATAAAAAATTTCTGGCCCTCTTGATAATAATTAAGGTTTTACTGTGGTTGTCAAATTATAAGAGCGCTTATGATTAATCAATGGCTACCGTTGCTACTTGGAAGGAACTGAAATTATTTTATGAAATGAAATTAATTTCAAATTTGTAATTAATTATGACATTCAATTAACAAATTCCTAACAATAGCAACTTATTCACTGATGTGTTTTAAAATCAGGAAAGCAGTTATAATTGAATGAATCACCATATTATCAAGGTAATGAGGTAATACCGAATTATCTTCTAATAAAACCCACCAGCTATTAAACTGATACCCACAAAAGGTAAAAGACTTTAATCAAATGTTTATTAAAACCACCTGTGAGATTGTTAGACACTGATGATTAGTTATAACAATAGCAGAGCCAGTTTATGAACACTTACGTGCGTATGCTATTTGTGGATTTTAGCTCGGCATTCAATACGATTATCCCCCAGCATTTGGTAAGCAAACTGGGACCTTTGGGCCTTGGTACTCCCTTGTGTAGCTGGCTACTGGATTTTTTTAACAGAGAGACCTCAGTTTGTGAGGGTTGGAAATCACACCTCAAGTGTCATCTCTCTGAGCACCGGCTCCCCTCAGGACTGCGTCCTGAGCCCATTACTGTTTACTATGATGACCCATGATTGCCGTGCCAGGTTCAGTACAAACCATGTGGTGAAGTATGCGGATGACACGACAGTGGTGGGCCTCATTCAGGAGGATAACGAACAGGCCTATAGGGAGGAGGTGAGACTGGTGCAAAACAAATAACTTGCTCCTGAATGTCGAAAAAACAAAGGAGATCATTGTTGATTTCAGGAAAAAGCAGCACAGGCACACACCACTTATCATCAATAACACTGTGGTGGAAGTAGTCAGTAGTGTCAAGTTTTTTGGGGTGCAGATCACAGATAGTTTGACATGGACCGCCAACATCACCTCTTTAGTGAAGAGAGCACAGCAACGTCTTTTTTTCGCCGGATGAGAAGAGCACACTTTCCTCTCCTATCCTCAGTACTGTCTACAAAGGTATTATAGAGAGCATATTGACCAGCTGCATCTCTGTATGGTCTGGGGACTGTAAAGCCTCTGATTGGAGGTCTGTACAAAGAGTGGTGAGGACAGAGGAAAAGATTATTGGCTCTTCACTGCCTTACATCCAGGACCTCGCACATAATCGCTGTTTATCTCGTGCTCAAAACATTGTAAAAGACCCCACCCATCTACATTATGGACTGTTTACACTGCTGCCTTCTGGAAAAATGTTTTGCAGCATCCGGTGCAGAAAAGTAAGGTTCTGTAATAGCTTTTTTCTACAAGCTATCAGACTTTTGAATTTAAAATGACCTCTTAACCATTTTAGCTCACTGAATCTTTTAGTAGTGTTTTTTTTAATGTACGCTGTTGTAGCTTTTATTATATTTATAATTTTATACTGATTTGTGGTACATGTATATGTTTAGTTGGTGTAGTACTTATGAGCCAGTTGAACGAAACTTCGTCCATATGTGCACTCTGTATGTATGGTTGAATGACAATAAAATAGCTACCTACCTACCTACCTACATTTGTTAGTCTTTTAAAATGGGGAGATAAATAGAGAGAGAGAACGAAAGGAGTAAAAAATAATTCACATTTTCATACACCCTGCATTCACTCATATTCAAACTCTCTAAATGCTACATGCTAATCGCTAGCCGTAAATGCTAACAGCATTGCATTTGCTTCAAAGCCAGCTTCTTTGTTTAGTTAGCTTAGCGCTAATGCTATTCGTTTACAATAACTCAAGGTGGCGCTGTGGCTAAGTCTCCATCTAAGTCTTAACGACTCGTCCAGCGACCATTAACATCAGTATATCTTTATCCATTTCGTTTCTCTTGCCTCGTGGCCAAGATAACAATAAAACTAGATTAATAAATCTCTCAACTTTTAAACGAGGTAATGTTATCTTTTATGGCAATAAGTTTAAAATACTTGAAAAATCACATCCAGAAAGGGACAATATTTAAATGGAACCAAGGTTTATTTACAATACTAATATTCTAACATGATCTAACTAATAAAAACACAAACATGCACACACACATACATACAGATGTTTTGCGGGTAACCTCAGAAGGTTAAAATAGCCCTACTTAAACCAAAAAGGAAGGTCACGAAGAGAATTGTACTCTTTCCTGCATTCAGATCAATTCACAGTTCAGTAATAGAGACTTTGTTTGAATTACTTGCTTTACGTTGATTAAGCAGGTCGGCTTCCTTATTCGTTCCAAGTGGTGTTCACGTGTTTCCATGGGAGTGTCCGATCCTTTGTTTCGGGTGCCACGTGTTGCTCGATCCTTTGTTCCATTCCAACGTGTTGCTCTGGAAATCTCCGCTGGCTCGCGTCGCTGTTGCGTGACGTCACTGGGGAAGCCCACTCGCTATCGGCGTCTTAGTTTCTTTGTTGAAAGCGGAAGATGTTAAGGCGGTGACCAGCTCGAACAGATGAAGCTCCTGAGCAAGTTGAAGAGCGATCGAAGAAGCGGAGGAAGAGAGCGAACAAAGCAGTGGCGCCTCGTTTTTAAACTGTCTGATTTGGACCCGCCCATAGGCGGCTGTTCGAATCAGAGTGTCCGTGTGGGGCAGGGCCCTGCCCCGCACAGCTTCTCTTGCAAAGCACACATCATCTGATATTACATTTTACATGATCATTAATCTCTTATCACATATTTACCCATTTATAATAGTCACCAAATCTGCTGTCTAGCTGATCCATACTTTTCATGACAGTTTATACGAATCTAAATATGTTATAACAGAGAACATTAATCCGTTTATAGATTAAAACAAATAACCTGGGTTCCCCTACATAGATTAAAACATCCTAAATAATAACACCAAGAATATGGGAAACAGAGTACAACATTAATATATTATTGTTTCTTGAGTAGATGGTTTTAATAGTCATGAAATGAATGAATGTCTTTTAGAAATCCTCTATGTTAATTTCCTTTGTCTGTCTGATGAAAAAGTGCGCGCTTTGCTTCCAAAGGAGGAGGGGCTCTGAGGTTGTGCAAGAGTTAGTAGCGTAGATCAGGTCACCATCTCAATATTTGCAGTGAAAGGATAAAAAGTCATTAACAATGTGCTGTTCTTTAATCATTGTGTGCATGTCTTCCCGCCGATGTGGCATTACACGAGAATGGCATCACCTGCAGATTGATGAGGAAGGTATCCTGTAACGAAAAATAATGACTAAAACTCAGTTAGTTGTCCCAGAAAATTTGAAAATGATGATATACAAGTACTTACATGAAGACATGGCTCACCTCGGTGCTGATTGTATGGTGCCAGCAGCTCGTGCACGTTTCTTCTGGCCAAGAATGAGAGAAGAGATAGAGCATTTTGTCACAAGAGTGTGATTTTCAACTGGATTTTCTCTATTCTTCCTTCTTTTTGGTCAAGAACCAGTTCTTCCGATTGATCTTGTGTTCCCCAAAAAGCAAAGTAGGAATCCCCAGTCTCATGTCGACTACGCTGAACGATGGAAGAGGTCCATGCAAGAAGCATATGGAATTGCAATGAAGAATGCAGCTGCAAAAGGTCCGTGGAGTTTTGTATTGGAGCCAGGTGATCACGTGCTGGTGAGGAACCTGTCAGAAAGGGGCGGCCCAGGAAAGCTGCGAGCATACTGGGCAAAGCAAACATATGTAGTGAAAGGAAGGAGAGGAGAGTATGGCCCAGTGTATGTAGTAGTACCACTAAATTGGACTGGAAAGGAAAGAGTGCTACACCGAAACCTTCAATTACCTTGTCCTTACCTGGTCAATGAGTGGAGGATAGCCGATGTTCCTCTGGAAGGAAAAGGAGGCCAGGGAAACCGGGTCAAAACACAAAGCACAACCACAATGGAATACTTACCACGACAGCACCGACAGTTCCAGTGTGACTTGTGGGTTCCAACGCAGAGAACAGGAACAGATCTGGATCCACGTGCAGCAGAATTCCACCCTAGAAGAGGGGAGAGAAACAGAAAACCTCAGAAAGAACCTGACTTCGAAGAAATCTCAGACGAATCTGTAAACCTACCTGACCTGGAGGGGCATCCAGAGGAGTCTGATGAACAGGTACTGGGAGGTTTTCAAGGGGATCGGGAGCTGGAGGAAGGATCCATAGGAGAAGCAGAGCATGAAGAGGGTGACTTTGCATCAGAACCTATGAGGAGAACTTCTGCCAGAAACAGGCAACCTAGGAATCTCTACACGTATGACACCCTGGGTGAGCCCACACTTCGACCAGTGAACCGGAGTGTTTGTGGTGGAAACACTGATGTGATAACCTGCTGCGTACGACCTCAGCTTAGCAGTGATCACCTGAACCTGTATCCTTTATATTAAATAAGTATTTTTTGATATTTTTGTTAAGTGGGTTATAGACAGTTAAGGGTTTTGTAAGTCTACAGTCGTGATAATGCTATACAGCAGAATTATAGTTTTGTCAGCTTAAGAGATATTTGAAAGGCTGGATAAAACGCTCAGCAATTAATGCTAAAATGACATTGAAAATGTGTCAATACATTGTGGAGGTGTATGTGGTTGTGTCCACTTGTCATTACAGAGCGTTTTGTGGGGCCCACCAGCGAGCCTAAAGACAAGACACCACTCAACACACATCAAGTCTAAAAGTTTTAGATGATTGTAGTCATGTCACAATTGTGTGGAAGTAGAAGATGTTGAATGTATTGTTAAGCTGTGAGAAAGCATGTACATTACATTGTCAATGGAACTTACATTTTAAATACTTACCCAGAAATAGTAAAAAGTGGGGGAGGGTGTAATGACCCCATGGAATTATTTGATTGGTTTCATTTTCTTTGTTTATTGTACATAATTTGCACTAATATAATGTAAAGTGGATAAAGTAAGGAAACGTAAGAAGAATATGTATACTGTTGGGGGCGCTGTGAGAAGAAAGACAGGGGAGTAAAAAGGTTGAAAAAGAAGAAGTTAATGCATGTTGTTCATGTGAAAGCTTGCAGCCCAAATCTGTTGCAGAAAAAATGAAAGAAAGAAAACAACTGGGCGAATAAATTTAAAGAAAAGAAAAACGTTGTCGTCGTTACTGTCCAAGGGGTCAACACGACTCTCGAGGTAAATTATTACAGGACGTCTCTCACCCGAGCAGGGAGCGCAGCACCTCCAGCGAGTCTGTGACCGGCTCCAGGAAGATGACCATCCGCTTAAAGCAGATCACCATATTCAGCAGGTCAAAGGTCAGCGTTCTGGGGCTGCACAGATCAGAGCTACTGTCTATGGAGGACATGTCTTTAGCGGGCAGCTGGGTCAGTTCGGCCCGGTCGCCGCTCGCCTGTGTGGGGTCCTGAGGAGAGGAGGCTGCGCACTGCATGCTGGGAAATCAGAGATCAACATAGTGAGGATTCAAAGACTATCCCTGCATCCCAATGTGCATACTATCCACCCTATCTACCCTACATAGTATTGAAAATGACTAATATCACATAGGATTCAGGATGGATAGCATACACATTGGGACGCAGGCTGTGTTTATCTCTATACACACGTGACCATCAAGAGACTCACATCTGTGTGAATGAAATTAAATCTGATGCCTGACAGTCTGTCTGCCAAGAAATCCTGTTTAAATGCTTTAATTATTTAATCTGAATCAATAAACAATGTCAAATCCTGCAGACTTGAATAACAAAGCATCTTGATATATTAAAAACATATGAACAGATGTACGAGTCATTTCAACAGATTTGATAAATATGCATGATTACTATTTTTACGATAAGAATACATTAAATTCTTAATTATGAAACGGTGAAAATGAATATAAACAGAGAAACATTAAAGAATGTCAGAAGAAAACACAACAGACAATAACATACCTTTTATTCCTTAAACAGCGTCTTTAAATCTAAGTATTTAACGTGCATTAAGATCAATAAATCTGAGATTAATCCGCTTAAAAGTATATAAAACGCTGTATTATCGCATATGTCTGGCGATCTTCTGCTTCCGCGATGCACAGGCTGATGTGTGGATGTCAGAGCGCGAGATGATCGAGTGTCAGGAAGAGCAGAAGAGCGCAGATCACATCGATGAGACCCAGTCATCATGTACACTAATGTTGTCCCAGTCCAGACCCACCGATGATGAGATCAGGCAATATCACTGAGACACCACACATTACATATGACATCAATAACACAGTAATGATGTGAGGATGATAAATGTGTCATAAATGAACTCTGAAACCTGAGGATTTGACATCATCATCAAAGACTGACCACAAAAGAAACTGAGGAAGACTTTATCCTTTACATTCATATACAACACAATCATCAGAAATATCATGAAGAGAGTTTTGAACACATTAGAGATGAACCCTCGGGTTGTGTGCTTTGAGGCTCTGGAGATATTATTAATGACCACAGTCTCATTACACTATATTCCAATAATATTGGTTAGTAAAAATACAATATTTGGTTATTAAAACTTTTTATTTATATTTTAGTCCATGAAACATACCAAACATGTTTATTATCACAATACTTTTGAATACTTTGATTGTTAATAACATTTACTTAAAACAATGCATTGAATGAAATATAGAATAAAACTAAATATAGTCTAAACACAGTTTTACATCATATTGGTATCTTATTATAAAGCATATACAATTCTGATTGTATCGGATCAATCAGCATCAAAAATACATAATTGTTTTATGATATTTAGATGCATTGAAAAGTTGCCTATATTTCAAGGACAACATATTTCATTCTCAATATTACACGTCCTCTGTAGTAACAGGTCTAAATGGCAATGAAAGGTCTGAAAAAGCAAAACACGTACATGCTTATCTAGATATAACACGGTAACTAATGTAATTATTAATAAATGATTTACTGAGAAGAAATGATATCCTCTGCTGGATCATGTCACCTTTCAAAACACAAGCATTCATAATCACAGTCACAGTCTTGTTGTGAGGTAAAGCTGAAATCCTCACTCATTAACTCCTGTAACACACACACACACACACACACACACACACGCACACACACAAGCACACACACACACACACACACACACACACACACACACACACACACACACACACACACACACACACACACACACATCAGCGCTGGATCACTGTGGCTTCAGTTGGCTTCCATGAGTCTGTCGTTATTAATAACAGCTGTCAGAACAGAATGAAACAGAAAGAGATCATTATGAAGCATTACTGCTGACACACATCTGTACTGGAGACTGTGTTTAAATGACATTATTATGTGATATATGAATCATTAATACTTACTGCAGCGTCTCCAGTTTATTATGTGGATCATCTTTTAAAGCGGAGAGCATCTTCAGACCTGCATCTCCTACATTATTATCAGTCAGATCCAGTTCTCTCAGATGTGAGGGGTTTGATCTCAGAGCTGAACTCAGAGCAGCACAACCTTCATCTGTGACGCCACAACGCCTCAACCTGCAGAACAACAACACAAACACAGAGACATTATACAATTAAAGTGTTTAAAATGAAACTATTACTCCCCTTTTCACGCATTTCCTTTAGATTAGTCAAAATCTGATTCAAATATAAAACACTCAAGAGCGTAACACATTTCTGAAGAGCTGATTTTGTTATGATTTCTGTTCTTTCTCTTTCTAGAAGATCAAAATATTTGTCACTCAGAGATCTCAACCTGCATCATGGACTCCATGTACTGTAATTATCACTTCATTTGGTGACATGTTTTATGACTGTATTTGTATAATTGATCATATAATTTAATTATTGAAATGTGCATTTATTAAAATAACTTTGTTTGTATTTCCCTGTGTTTTAATTCATATTTATCTGTTGAAAATGAGCGTAAGAGCAAATGCTGCATTAATAATTATCTCTCTGGTGTCTATAAACAGTTCATACAGTATATTTGACAAAAGTTTTGCATTAAGTAAAATAAAACAAAACTTTTACTGCCTTTGTTTTCATCTAAAATATTGAATACAAAGAGAACTTTGTGTAAATATTAATATTGTGTAAATTAATGTATAGTGAACATAAAAACCAAAATATGTGCAAAATTGAGAAACTATAATGTTTATGAAGATTAACTGCGTCTCATAAAGAAAATGTACTTCAGTTAAAATGTTACACAAAAGTGCTTTTAATACAAACGTTTGAAGATATATTTATTGATAGGTAAGGATACAATGTTTTATTTCTATTTCAGCTATATTTACCCTATTTGTGTATTTTCAATCATTTGTACAGTCACATAATTGGTGAGTGAATAAGACATCGTGTCTGTGAGTTCACTTTAACGAGCTTCAGACTTTAATTCGTGAACAGTACCGATTAGTGTATTTCATTCATTCATCCAAACGCCACTGGCTCAATGAACATTTATAGCAGTAATAGTAAAATAGATATTGTTTGTGTTTGACCTGTAAACATACATAAAAGATAATATTTGGTTTCTCCAGCTGTCTGCGCTGCTGTAATCTGAAAGTCTGCATGCACACTGGGCTCAGAGTGAAAATACACTGGGCTGCAGACACAAACCAATCATGTTCACAGAGATGTAAACGTTTGTTTCGAGTATGGCTCTGTGTGACGTCATAAAGGGCATCATCTCTTGTATGGACACTTCTCCTGGAAGAGCGCGCACAGTAACCAGAAGATGAATGGTTTATAGATAAATTAAATCAATAAAGTTAGTGTTCCTGTTTTATTTCTGTCTGTCACCGCTTGCAGGCGATCGTTACGCTAAAGCTTTGTGTGCTGGTGACTCTTCAGCTCTGCCCACGGCACCTCCAGGAGCTCCACTGTTTTCAGAGCTGTATCTGTCTTTTATAAATCTGATCAAACTAAACACTCTTCAGAGATATGAAGGATGAGATGCTACTCTATAGGTACTCTAGATTAATATGAGATTGGCAGAAACTGTGTGTTATCTCCTCTTTAATGTAAATTGCTTTGATCCGAACAACATACAGTTGATTGAACCTTAAAAATAATTATTTTCATGTTGAGATTAATGTATGATCTTACATCAGTTTCTCCAGTTTACAGCGAGGATCCTTCAGTCCATCAGAGATCATCTTCAGACCTGCATCTCCTACATTATTCCCATTCAGATGCAGTTCTCTCAGATGTGAGGAGTTTGATCTCAGAGCTGAACTCAGAGCAGCACAACCTTCATCTGTGACGCCACAACAACACAACCTGCAGAACAACACACTCTTAGTTTAGCAGACAAAAATTACACAAACACAGACTATGATTATGATTATGGCTATGATGATTCAATGCTAAATCTGTGTGTGTGTTCGATCCAGGAGGTAATATAATATTATTTTGTCTCATGTCTAAGGGGACATTTACACAACACCATTTTCAACCTAAAACAGAAAACTTATGTGTTTTGGTTTATTTACATGACAAAGGCATTTTGGGGCCTGAAAACAAACTTTTGAAAACTGGTTTGAAATGCAATTTCTTTGGAAACAATACAGTTATGATCTCTGTGTAAACTATAAAAATGTGAATGAAAAAATATGGGATTAAACATCTCACCAAAATTATTTGAAATATGTTCATTAATTTAAATTTGTTTGTAAAAGTATTATAAACATAATACACATATTTGTGAAAGAAATATAAACATTTATTCTATTTATTGTATGATCAGATGTTTTTCTTTTTAAATACAGAAAAGCAGCCAGAGACTCACAGCGCTTCAAAATAATCAAACTGAGGAGCGCAGACCAAAACAGTGAAGAAAGTCTGCACACTCTCAAACATCAACGAGTCACAAGCGAGAGGAAAGCATATTGAGCGGTTTACTGAATCATAACCTCATATCATAAGTTTATGCTCCTTATATGTGTCTCCTTACCTTCACTGTTCATAATCAGGTAATTAAGTCTATCATCAATAAACACTGGCATGTTCTGAGAGCAGGACATTGGAGATCTGATCATATTATAGAGGACACAATATAAGAGATCATCTGGTCAATACCTTCATTAAGGAGAACAAATATGTGACTTTGGATCATTCCACTGGCTTCTACCCATGCAAGATCTGTTCAGCTTGTGAAAATACAATTAAAATGAATTATTTCAATAGCACCCCCCTCAGAAAACATAGAAAATGCTCAACATGTGACCGAAGCGTTTGCCTTGTTTTTATTCAGTAAATCGCTCGATATGCTTTCATCTATCTTGTGACTCGTTGATGTTTGAGAGCGTGCAGACTTTCTTCAAGCGCTTTAGTTTTGGGAATCTTCTTAAATACAAGCAGGGGTGTAGTTTGTGGGAGGAACCCCCCCAATAACCACAACTAGCAAGTTCAGCCCCCCCAATATCTATACCATGGTTAATGGAAACCTAGAATCAGGCTATTAATTAACCATTTGTATATTTTCAATCATTTGTACAGTCACATAATTGGTGAGTGAATAAGACATCGTGTCTGTGAGTTCACTTTAACGAGCTTCAGACTTTAATTCGTGAACAGTATCGATTAGTGTATTTCATTCATTCATCCAAACGCCACTGGCTCAATGAACATTTATAGCAGTAATAATAGTAAAATAGATATTGTTTGTGTTTGACCTGTAAACATATATAAAGATAATATTTGGTTTCTCCAGCTGTCTGCGCTGCTGTAATCTGAAAGTCTGCATGCACACTGGGCTCAGAGTGGAAATACACTGGGCTGCAGACACAAACCAATCATGTTCACAGAGATGTAAATTTGTTTCAGTATGGCTCTGTGTGACGTCATAAAGGGCATCATCTCTTGTATGGACACTTCTCCCGGAAGAGCGCACAGTAACCAGATGATGAATGGTTTATAGATAAATTAAATCAATAAAGTTAGTGTTCCTGTTTTATTTCTGTCTATGTCACCGCTTGCAGGCGATCGTTACGCTAAAGCTTTGTGTGCTGGTGACTCTTCAGCTCTGCCCACGGCACCTCCAGGAGCTCCACTGTTTTCAGAGCTGTATCTGTCTTTTATAAATCTGATCAAACTAAACACTCTTCAGAGATATGAAGGATGCGATGCTACTCTATAGGTACTCTAGATTAATATGAGATTGGCAGAAACTGTGTGTTGTCTCCTCTTTAATGTAAATTGCTTTGATCCAAACAACATACAGTTTATTGATCCTTAAAATAATAATTTTTCATGTTGAGATTAATGTATGATCTTACGTCAGTTTCTCCAGTTTACAGCGAGGATCCTTCAGTCCATCAGAGATCATCTTCAGACCTGCATCTCCTACATTATTCTCAGTCAGATCCAGTTTTCTCAGATGTGAGGAGTTTGATCTCAGAGCTGAACTCAGAGCAGCACAACCTTCATCTGTGACGCCACAACCACACAACCTGCAGAACAACACACTCTTAGTTTAGCAGACAAAAACTAATTGTAAAAGTATTATAAACATAATACACATTATTTGTGAAAGAAATATAAACATTTATTGTATGATCAGATGTTTTTCTTTTTAAATACAGAAAAGCAGCCAGAGACTCACAGCGCTTCAAAATAATCAAACTGAGGAGCGCAGACCAAAACAGTGAAGAAAGTCTGCACACTCTCAAACATCAACGAGTCACAAGCGAGAGGAAAGCATATTGAGCGGTTTACTGAATCATAATCTCATATCATAAGTGTATGCTCCTTATGTGTCTCCTTACCTTCACTGTTCATAATCAGGTAATTAAGTCTATCATCAATAAACACTGGCATGTTCAGAGAGCCCAGGACATTGGAGATCTGATCATATTATAGAGGACACAATATAAGAGATCATCTGGTCAATACCTTCATTAAGGAGAACAAATATGTGACTTTAGATCATTCCACTGGCTTCTACCCATGCAAGATTTGTTCAGCTTGTGAAAATACAATTAAAATGAATTATTTCAATAGCACCCCCCTCAGAAAACATAGAAAATGCTCAACATGTGACCGAAGCGTCTGCCTTGTTTTTATTCAGTAAATCGCTCGATATGCTTTCATCTATCTTGTGACTCGTTGATGTTTGAGAGTGTGCGGACTTTCTTCAAGCGCTTTAGTTTTGGGAATCTTTTTAAATACAAGCAGGGGTGTAGTTTGTGGGAGGAAACCCCCCAATAACCAAAACTAGCAAGTTCAACCCCCCCAATATCTATACCATGGTTAATGGAAACCTAGAATCAGGCTATTAATTAACCTTTTAAATCACTCCTTCTGCACTTTTATGAGCGCTAGCTTGACGTATGAACCGAACGAACCAGTTATCAGCACAATATGATTGAAGCGCGGTTGTTTTAATTGTGCATGAGCGCCGCACGAATCAGCTTATACTCTTATTATACTCTGCACGCTGCTCACCGTGGCTCGAAAAGTGTGATAAGATTTGTGTGAGCCATTCCTATCACGAAGCTGTAGGTAAAATGTGCGATCTATGTGAAGTCTGTTGAGAAATTATCACTTTAAAATGCTACGGAGAAAGTCGAACATTATCTAAAAAAGGCCAATAAACTAAAACGACTGATGAAAAGAGGAAAAAACAATCTAGCACCAACACAGAGGCCTATATTAAAATATTTCTGAACTACTAATGACCGCCTTTACTAGAATTCATAACGTTTTATTGTAGATTTGTTTATTGTGGTATATTTTGTCTAACTTGTAGAATTTATGATAAATAATGTTAAGGGAATAGATTTTCTCTATAGATTTATACAGTAAAACTGTGCTATGTTGTAACTATTGTTGCTAAATGTGCAGGCTGTTGATTTTCATAAGAAATGCTATAATTAAGAATTATGGTATTTTTTTAATAAGAACTAAGTCAGAATCGAATCATGTGTAACCTGGCCTTCACATATTCCAAGAGATGGATAGATTAAATCATTAAGAGCCTAATCAGCTGGGGTACGATATAAACATCAATATAAGACAATGTTAAATGGACTTCCCATGGCATGATGAATTAGAGCATTCTGTCAAACTATAGCCTATAAGTGCCTAAGCAACGTAAAATACTTCATATAGGCAATATGTACACAAGTAGCTAATTATTAACCTAGGCATGAAGTTATGTTATTAACCAACTTTACATGTGTGGATAATAGCACAAAAGACCTTTTTACAAAAATAAATATATAAACAAACAAATAAATACAATTTGCCTAAATTTGCGGACACTACATTCAGAAATGATCAAATTTACATTTTCATGTTGAGATTAATGTATGATCTTACGTCAGTTTCTCCAGTTTACAGCGAGGATCCTTCAGTCCATCAGAGATCATCTTCAGACCTGCATCTCCTACATTATTCTTAGTCAGATTCAGTTCTCTCAGATGTGAGGAGTTTGATCTCAGAGCTGAACTCAGAGCAGCACAACCTTCATCTGTGACGCCACAATCAAACAACCTGCAGAACAACACACTCTTCACTCTCAGTTTATATATAGTTCAACAGCACAATACAATTCACAAATACATCATTTTACAGACTTACACACAAGTAAAGTTCACTATATCAGAAGATTAGAGATATTCTCACTGGAAGAGCAATAGATGAGGTTTCACAGACATTCACAGAAAACAATAGTGACACAATCACTATTAATGGGGAAAGGAAGAGACACCTAAGTGTCTAAACAGTGTCTAATCTGTTCAAATTAATACTACCATTGACAACATGCACTACAACAAACACATCTGAAGATTACACTCAGTGCTACTTACTCTGCTGATCTGGAGGCTTCAACGACAGGCGAGAGCTTCAGAAGAACTTCATCAGGTGTCATCTGGTTTTGCTTTCTACTTATGTAGTTATTCAAATCAAATTGATCCAACTGCTCTGAGGTCAACAAAACAAAGACAACCGCTGACCACTGTGACGAGGACAGTCTAGCGCCTGACAGAGCTCTATATCCGAGATACTGCTGGACTTCCTTCACCAGAGACTGATCACCCAGTTCATTTAAACAGTGAAACAGATTGATGTATTTCTCTGGTGAGGGATTCTTTCTTATACTCGTTTTAATGTAATCAACTGTTTTTTCTTCACTGAATGAGATGTTTCCAGCATGTGTCAGAAGATATTTCAGGAGCGTCTGATTGGACTCCAGCGAGAGACCCAGAAGAAATCGGAGGAAAAGGTCCAGATGTCCATTCTTACTCTGTAAAGCCTTGTCCACGGCTCTCTGGTGCAGGTCAGATATTGTGTGACATGTGAACTCATGTGCATGTTTTGAGCTGAGGTCTTCATTGAGCACATCTCTCTTGTCCAGCAGGAATGAAAGCAGCACATATAGAGCTGCGAGATGCTCCTGAATGCTCAGATGAACAAAGCAGAAGACTTTCCCCTGATACAAGCCCAACTCCTCTCTGAAGATCTGAGTGCACAATCCTGAGTACACTGATGCTTCTGTCTCATCAATGCCACACTCTCTCAGATCTTCTTCATAGAAGATCAGGTTACCTTTCACAAGCTGCCGGAAAGCCAGTTTCCCCAGTTTCAGTATCATGTCTTCATCCTTCACTTTCTTCTCATAGTCCTTCTCATGTTTGATGCTGGTCTGAATGATCAGGAAGTGTGTGTACATATCAGTGAGAGTCTTGGGAATCTCTCCACTCTCTGCTTGACTCATCATCTTCTCCAGAACAGTGGCTGAGATCCAGCAGAAGACTGGGATGTGACACATGATGAAGAGGCTCCTTGATGACTTCAGGTGTGAGATGATTGTATCGGCCAGACTCTGATCACTGATTCTCTTCCTGAAGTACTCCTCCTTCTGTGGATCATTGAAGCCTCGTACCTCTGTCACTCGATGGACACACTTCGAGGGGACGAGATCAGCTGCTGCTGGTCTGGAGGTGATCCAGATGAGAGCAGAGGGAAGCAGATTCCCCACAATCAGGTTCATCAGCAACACATCCACTGAAGCTGATTCACTTACATCACACAACCTCACATTGCTCTGAAAATCCAGAGACAGACGACACTCGTCCAGACCATCAAAGACGAACAACACTTTATATTCACCACTGGATATTTCCATTTCTTTCGTTTCAGGGAAAAACACACAAAGAAGATCCAAAAGACTGAGAGTTTTGTCCTTCATCAGGTTGATTTCTCTGAAAGGCAGTGGAAATATGAGCTGGACGTCCTGATTGTCTTTCCCTTCAGCCCAGTCCAGGATGAACTTCTGCACTGAGGGATTTACATTTTTCTAACTCATAGTAGTTATATTATACTATGAATATAATCAATATGTGATGATTTTTATGGGACTGCTTATTAAAGTTTAATTACAGTGCTTGCTGGGAGTATAATGCTATGAGCTGTAACTGATGTGTTTTTGGTACATTGTGGAATTGGTGTGTGTGTGTAAGTAGCCTTGTGTGCAGAGAAAACCATAGAGGGGCAGTTTGAAGAAGCTACAAGCACATAGAAAACAAAGAAGTACACACTGTGAGAACATTCTGTACCAAGGTGAAGTGGGAAAAATACCCCCACACACATACATAACAGTTGAGTGTTTGGTATCAGTTGATAAGGGAGCAGAAACTGAATGGGGGAGAGAGTCACATGTTGTTTTGCAGGACCCAAGGGAACAAAGGGAGGAGAATGTTGGTTGGAGGAGCGTTGGACGGTTCTGGCGGCCACCGAGAAGATGACGCACGGCGACACATATTATAAATAATCTGTTATGCTGTACTTCTGGGTTGCTTCTTTGTAAGACTCTTGTCTGAGAAACAACCCAGCTGAATTTTGATGACTTCTGATTAATAAACTTCAATACCTTTTTGACATGAGCAAGCCTTCCTTCGATTTTTGATCACGCAGGACGATTTGAAGTCCAACAATTTGGTGACCGCGACGTGATCGAAGAACAAGGCTGTAAACCTAAGGGGCCGTTGAGGGCCAATTCCGGACGGAACAGCATTTGAGTTCAACACACGGTACCGAATAAAAAGGTAAGCAGAAACCTGTTAAATCCAAATTCTGCAATTGGACATTCTAAATTTATGTGTTGAATTTGAATTGTATTCTGTTCCATTTAAAGAAAATAAAAACAAGTGTTGATATATATTGATCAGAAATTATTGTAAGTACCGAGGGTAACCAGTCCACCCGGTCAAGAACTGAGGGTAACCAGTCCACCCAGTCATTATTGTAAGTACCGAGTAACCAGTCCACCCGGTCAAGAACTGAGGGTAACCAGTCCACCCAGTCATTATTGTGAGTACCGAGAGGTAACCAGTCCACCGGTCAAGAACTGAGGGGTAACCAGTCCACCCAGTCATTATTGTGAGTACCGAGGGTAACCAGTCCACCGGTCAAGAACTGAGGGGTAACCAGTCCACCCAGTCATTATTGTAAGTACCGAGGGTAACCAGTCCACCGGTCATTTATTGTATAGAGAGTGTTAAGACTGTAAACAATTGTATACATTTGACATATGAAATTATGTGTAAATTGCTGTAGTTGTTTTATCCGCAGTGTTGGGTTATTATTTTGCATCTGTTGAATGAAATGTTGTTTTGTGATTTGTTGATAAAAGATAAAACTGTTTGATTGTACATTTAAAGAAAAAGGAACAAGACCTATTTGTGTCTTTCTCGCTTGAGCTGTGTGTCTGTGAGGAGAGAGAAGAGTGCATTTATTTTCCTACAGCAGTTGGTGAATCTAGAGTGTCAGATTATTAAAGTGCATTGTGTGTATTATTAAAATGTCTGATGCCCACACAAAGCAATGGGGAAACGTAATTGATATGTTGATGGCTCAAACTGAGCCTAAAAATCAGAAGGAGGAAAAATGTAAAGAAATGGAGTCAGATTTGTATTGAAAGTGGGTGGGATAATCCTGAAAAATGTCCGTAGCACCAAAATTAGAGCTATGGAGAATAAAATTTGTTAAGAACTATATAAGAAAAAACTAGAATATACTATGAATTGGCTATTTGGACATTATCCAAGGTGATCCAAATTGTGAAAATGAATTATTGATAAAGAAAAGATAAAAACTGATAGATTTTTCATTCCCAAACAGAGATCGAAACTTGTTGGTATTTTTCCTTTGTCTGTGTTTGTAGAGTGAGAGAGAGAGACCCCACTGTGTGAGAAAATGAGCTCAGCTTGTGTGGAGCAGTGTGAGCGAAGTAAAACACTGCTGGCAGTGAAGGTCAGATACAGGAGAGAGAGAAAAGGAGCAGAAAGTATAAGTAATCATTTTTCTTCTGCCTCATTCAAAGCAGAGTAAAATGTACAAAGTTTATGAATATTATGGTAATCCAATGAATGGAGCAATGAGAAAGATTAATTATAAACTAGAAAACACATTGGTATTATTTTAAAATATTTGAGAAAGTCTAAATTATAAAAGTGATAAGTCCTCCGCTCAGAAAAATCCAAGTGGAAATCAGGGTCGGATGCTTTTAGTGATCCTCTGCACATGAGCCTGGTGAAGATTAACAATTAATTAAAGGGCTGGGATTAGAGAGATCACTGAAGGAAACAACAATAATAATAATAATAGGGGAACATTTGATGTGGCAATGTGTAAAGAAATAGAGGTCTTGATAAAAATTACAAGACCAATTACACCTCAAAAGGAGAAAAGTAAATAGTCCAACCAAGAAGAAGAATATAGAACTGAGGTCAGGTTGAATTGCATCACCACCACTGCCTTGAGTTCCACTAAGAGGGGTGGGGGAGAACATGTGAAGGCAGAGAAGTAAGAGGAAAAACACACTCACACAGCCATGAGGACTGGAGCAACCAAGAGCGAGGCTGAGATTATCACACACGCTGTCACAGAGAGAAAGAGAGAGAACTGTCCACAAGGAGGAGCCAAGGAGAGCGGAAAGTGAAGATGGGGAAGGGAAGGTCTCAGAATAGTATAAAGGCACTATGAATGTAGACGGGAAGTTACATATAGCAGAAAGAACACAAGATAGAGAAGACAAAAATCAATTGCTCAAGTTGCAATTAGACTTAGCCAGAGCTAGTGGTTCAAAGAAAACCAAGCAGTATCTCAGCAGTCTGTGACACCCACCTACCCCTTTCAGATATTTCCCCATATTTTGGGTATGACCAGGGGTCAACATACCAAACACCATGTCACGGATGGGTGATTGGGGATAGAGTCCAGAGATAATCATGGGATATATTTGAAACAGAGCAAGATATGTTGGCTGATAAATGTATGTGGCAGCAGTATAACACTTTTGAGATTGCCTGATTAAAAAGGGAAGGCCAATTCACAGGGCCACCTGCATGGGGTCCGCCTAGAGGTGGACCTGGTAAGTTTAAAATATATATAACTCTCCCATTACCGCATAAAATGTCTCACAAATCAAATAAATGCTAACAAGTCATTGGACACATTATATGTGTAAATAATCAAAATGCATGTGCCATGAATGAATTAAAGGAAGAGCCATCTGCATGGACAATACCATGAGGGAATGGCTGAACCATATTCATGAAAATAGTGGTGACAACAAACCACTAAGGGCTCTGTGTGAATACTGAATACATACTCCACTGTAACAAGAGGCACAATCACAGACAAAGATCTAAGTGATAAAACAGTGGGAGTCATGGGTTTCTCTGGTTAATTAGGCTACATGAGAAAAAAAAAAAAAAAATTACAACTTAACTGTATATGCACAAAAATGCACAAGTTATTTTGAATTTCTATACTCTCGAATGCTCCTGTACTTGTTTGTAAGCTCTGAACAAACTTATTAAATAATTCCCAGCATTATAATATGTTCTCATAAGAATGTTATAAACACGACAGTCCCAGATGGCATAGTTGATTGGTTGTGCTCCAACAGGTTGCAGAATGTTCTGGAGGGCCATAAAGAGGTAGCTGACATTTATGAATTAGACATATTCCCCATCCCAAATGAGTGTAATGGTAAGTCATGTTTACATAAAATAATCACAATACCATAATTGCACATAAGGCTGCAAATTGCACAAGGCTTCATCCTGTCATGGAATCAAATACGCACAAAACAATTGACAAAAGATTACACATTTACAGACTATGTCTTGATAATGTATGTTAAGTAGCCTTTATGACAGTTGCTCTGCATGTTGCACATGAGTGTATTGTCCTTTTCAATATTGCAACTTCAATATATACTTCAGG
Organism: Gymnocypris eckloni scoliostomus; assembly: GCA_027564155.1. Classification (NCBI taxonomy): domain Eukaryota; kingdom Metazoa; phylum Chordata; class Actinopteri; order Cypriniformes; family Cyprinidae; genus Gymnocypris; species Gymnocypris eckloni. Next base: position 35,487,317 of record CM050416.1, read on the forward strand.
ATTTAAGGTTACCAGAAAAATTGCAAGTCAGCAGGCCATCAGTTACATTTATGGGAAGGTTAATCACAGCTCATTCCGTCATGTCATTTGTAAATACGGCATTTTCACCTTTTCACCTCTGTGACAACGAAAATTGGCTAAAATCTGTGCACAGACCAAATTGACGTGGTTATCTGTCCTTCCATTGAACTATATATGGTGACAACTCCCTTTATAAATCATGATGTATGTCCTTACACTTTGAGTTGCTTACAGGTCGTTCTGACTGGACCTTCAACACTCACTGAACAGATCCTGATCACATCTCTCCTTTACACATGTGTTTATTTTGATAAACTAGATCAGTCATGACACTATACAATTTTCCCAGCAGATCACTCCAGACACTGAACCAGAACCGATTTTCAACCAATTATGCAAATGTGGGTCAGAACTATAAAATGAATAGGAGAAAATGGAATGAAGCACGATGGCCAGCACTTAAAGTTGCATCACCAGGACCACTCACATTGTGTCCGCTAGCAGGAAAAGGCTATATTTACACCCATTGTCTGCTTGTACTGTTCTTACCCCCTAACAGGTCTCTAACACAGACTGCAGTGGACCTGAAAACTGAGGTCCAAGAGAGGGGTGAGGAGCTGCCAGGTGAGGGTGAGCTGCTGCCACAATACCAGAATAATACACAATTTGATCACAGACTTTTTCAAGAATCAACTAGAATGTTTGGCACAGTGTGTGAGTGCAGATTGTGCATATGGTCCAGGCATTGCAGTGACCATTCAAACAGACAAGTATTCATGGAGAAAGTGAGACAGCAAAACAAAAACCTGGTGAATGTGCAGTCACACATGAGGAAGGACTGAAACAACATTCATTTAATCGACAAAAGAAAGATATGAAATCTCCCACATATGAAGATTTCAATAATAACATTTGAAACATATGAGAGATTGTATGTCGATAAATATCCAAATTTGTATATACTTTTTGAGAACCTGATTAAAAAGGTCTCATCATTAAAAGTACAGAATATAAGTAAAGTCTTTACAGGAGTTGATATATATAACCATATACTCTCACTGTAGAATCTATAAAATGTGGTAGGTAGTCAAACTACATATGCTAACAAGTCATTGGACATTTTCTTTGATTGTTTTTCCTTATTAATAACAATGTTGTGTTTGAAGAGAATGCTGAGGGACAGGCCGTGGGGAAACTGAAATTATATTATGGGTTTCCTAAACCTCATCATCTCCATCACTAAAAGTGGTGGTATTATTTTAGTGATAGAAAAATTACACAAGATGAATATAGCGTAACCAGGCCTAAGAGATCACTGTTTGAGGGCGTGCGCTGTATGAAGCTGAATGAAAAATATGAAGCTTGTTAGCGGGTTAATTAGGCTCATGAGAATCAGATCACATTTGAACTCATAATATTACAAATATATGGACAAAATAGCTCAAGTTATGATGTTTATCTGTGTCAGATGTGTAACTCAGAGGTGGTGTCCTACATGGGACCACGCTGAAACAGGCAACTAAACCCAAGGTTCAAGGTTCTTTATTATAATAATGTTCTCATACAAGAATGTTATAAAATGCAAGTCCCAAATTGAAGAATACAGCATGTTACATGAGGGGTGAGCTAAAGATGATCCCAGACTATGCTCCTTGTATTAACAGCCTATTAACAACCAAACGCATGTAGATGAAAAGCACATACATAAAATAATCACAGGAAGTGAATCCGGCCCAGCAAGCAGCTGCAAATGCACAAGCAAACTTACTGATCATGGAGGTCGACCAACCAGCACAAAACACAGCACAAAGATTACACGTCATTCTGTAATGTTCTTATTATTATTTTAAGTAGCCTTTATGCAGACTGTTTCTGCACATGTTGCACATGAGTGTATTGACTGTGGGGAGCCAGAAGTGATAAGATATTTGTCTTTCAAAACCATCACGGCAAATGCGACTCTCTGTCCATTTTGTCCATTTTGAAGGAAATTTTAATGCAATTATTTTGTAAAGCCGTGATATCTCCAGAATTTATCGGTAGCATTATAGTTCAGTCTCAATGATGACCGCCTTCCCACAGCTTCAATCATCGGGCAGCCTTGTGAACTATATATGGTGACAACTGTTCTCCTTTATAATCCCAGGGAAAAGCCTAATCCAATCAGCAAAATACCTGTTACCATGGTTCTGAATAGGTAGATATCAATCTGTCCTCCACGGAAAGAGCTGCAAGACACACGATTCGCCACCTGCACACGAGCATGGTTTGCGAATCTTCCAGCAAAGCCAGATCAGTCATGACACTATAGCTACATTTCAAAGAGACCAGTTAATCCATAATTTTTATAGCTTTGGAGAGCAATTATGCAAATGTATAGCTTGAGACAAGGGAGCAAAGAATAAGATAAGGGTGAGGACACGGGAGAACACGACCGGCACTTAGTTGCATCACCACCACAAGGCAAGCATGCTCAGAGGATTTTCAAGGTTCCACAGATAAAGTGACCAGTGGTTGGAAAGAGCTTTAGGAAAATGGAAGGCTTTAATACTATCTATCCTGGTCTCACACAGCTGATAAATGTGTCCATACTAGTCACCTGTGGATGTTGCTGCATTTCTGTATTAGGTCCACAATGTAAAATAATCAGCAATTTGATCACAGACTTAAGAATCAATAAATGTTTAATACAGTGTTTACCTAAACTTAGGACCACGACTGATGATGAAGTGGAAATCCATGATGACCTCTTTCAGAGGTCACAGAGAGGATTGAGGTTTTTTCTATGACTCATAGTAGTTATATTATACTATGAATATAATCAATATTAATGACTATGGGACTGTTTATGGAAATTACAGTGCCGATCCCGATAATCAATAATGCTATATTTGAGCTGTAACTGATGTGTTGGCCGATAAATCTATATGTGTGTGTATATAGCCTTGTGTGCAGAGAAAAACCATAGAGGGCATTTAAGAAGCTACAAGCACATAGAAAACAAAGAAGTACACACTGTGAGAACATTCTGTACCAAGGTAAGTTTAAAAATATATACTCTCCCATTACACACATAACAGTTGAGTGTTTGGTATCAGTCTCACATAATCAGAAACTGAATGGGGAGAGAGTCACATGTTGTTTTGCAGGACCCAAGGGAACAAATCAGGAAATGTTGGTTGGATGAATGAATTCTGGCGGCCACGAGAAGAGCCATCTGCATGGACACATGAAATTATATTCATTAAATACTGTTATACTTTGGGTTGCTTTGTAAGACTGGTGGTTAGAAACAACCCAGTGAATTTTGAAAAGTGATTAATAAACTTCAATACCTTTTTACAGCAGCCTTCCTTGATTTTTGATCGGCGCTGTATGAAGCTGAATGTCCAACAGCACAGAGACTGTTTTTCCAAGCGCGACTCCTTAATTCAGCACATGAGAATCAGATATTTATAGGTAACAGGTCTGAAGATGTATTGCATTTGATATATGTGACCTGCTGTTACTGCTCTCCTGGATTGTGTAGTCTGTCTCACCTCGTGCTCATTATTGGCTCTCCACTCTCACTCTCTGTGATGAGCTCTGTGTAGATCTCATTCAGCATTATAATAATGTTCTCATAAGATGTTATAAACACGACAGTCCCAAACTTCTTCCTCACATTTGTGCGCTGAATGTCTTGAGGGGTTCTGCATGTTTATGGCTGTAAAGAATGATAATAAATGTATATTCATGGTTCATAATAATTCTGACAGAGTGAGATGAGATAAAGCAGATATACAAACATAATCACAACATGATCAACGCAGACAAAAGGCTGCAAAAATGGAAACTTAACTGTCATGGAGGTGGCAGGATCCAACACCAGAAAAAACACATCACAAAGGAGATCCACGTCGCTCCAAACACAACACCAACAAAACACTCACAGAACCAAAACCAACACAAAACTAGAAAAAGAAAGATTGAACAGGATACTGACAACACAAAAATGTTTGATAAATGTAATATAAATATGTATAATCAAAAAATGTATATACATCTGACAGTGTCCCAAACATAGGAAATAATGTCATTAAAGTTATGGCTTAAAGATATCCATTGACTTAGTCAGGCATGGACACACAGCTGGGTCAGATGACTCTGGCCTCTATGGACCTGAAACAAAACATTATTAATGACTGTTAATTAACTCAATATTTATGCTAAATGAAGGATTCACTGTAAGACATTCTCTAGAAATCAGGACATTTCATGGTCATTTGCATTCAGAAACACCCCAATGAACTATATATGGTGACAACACCTCTCTTTATCAATCACATGAATGTATGTCCTTACAGCAATCATGACAAAGAAAGCAGTTCTGACTGTGAAGCCAATCTGTGCTCTCACTGAACAGATCAGCGCAGTCTTTGAAAACACGTTCTCTGCACAGAGCATGGTTTGCCGAATCTTCCAGCAAAGCGAGATCAGTCATGACACTATAGCTACATTTCAAATGACTTCCCAGTCTTTTATAGCTTTTCCCATCAATTAAGCAAATTTATAACTTGAACTATAAATGAATAAGTATTTGCTATTAAAGGACACGAGAAACACGCGCCGGCACTTCATTTTTGTTGCATCACCACCACTACATTCTCTGCGTAAGCATGCTCAGAGTTGTGCCTATATTTACACCCATTCATACGTATAAGTACAAGTTTGTAGATCCCACACTTAGCGTGAAACTGTTCTTACACACTCATTACACACACATCTGTGCGTACACACAGCTGATAAATGAGGGCCCTGGAGTCATGGACCGTTTCACTCATTTCATTTCACTGCATCCACAATAAAATAATCACTTTTAATTTGATCACAGACTTATGAAGAATCAATAAATGTTTAATACAGTGTTTACCTAAACTTAGGACCACTCTGTCCACTGAAGTTATGTGGAGGATCCATTGACCGGTCACTCTTCATGGACACACAGCTGGGTTCAGATGACTTTAATCTGTACTTCTGGAATCTGAAACAAAACATTATTAATGACTAGGGATGCACAGATATGGAAATTTCGGCCGATCCCGATAATCAATAATTCTTTATATTTGAAAGCCGATAACCGATATGTTGGCCGATAAATCTATATCCAAATTTGTATATACTTTTTGAGAGCCTGATTAAAAAAAAGGTCTCATCATTAAAAGCCACGTCAACATAAGCCGCCTAGTTTGAACAGTGTAAGTTTAAAATATATATATTACTCTCCCATTACCAAATTTTGCTATAAAATGTCTCACAAATCAAATAAAATGCTAACAAGTCATTGGACATCATTATATGTGTAAATAATCAAAATGCATGTGCCATGAATGAATTAAACGGAAGAGCCATCTGCATGGACAATAATGAAATTATATTCATTACTAAACCATATTGCTGATGAAAATAAAAGTGGTGGTTATTATTAATAATGCTTCAGTGATTTTGAAAAGTAACAAATGAATAGGCTAGCACTGTTTTAAATAGCAGCTGTTTGAGCTGCGTGCGCTGTATGAAGCTGAATGAACACCGGTAAACTGAAGCGCTTGTTAGCGGGTTAATTAGGCTACATGAGAATCAGATATTTATAGAACAGAAACATAATATTACAACATGTACTGTATATGCACAAAAATGCACAAGTTATTTTGAATTAAGTTATGTGCTAGTCAGATGTGTAACTCGCGCACTTGGCTTCCCGTAATAACGCGCTGAAACACGGCAACTAAACCCAAAGAATTCACAACGTTTTATTATAATAATGTTCTCATAAGAATGTTATAAACACGACAGTCCCAATCATAGTTATTAGTTGTGCGCTAATGTTTGAGCTGCGTGCGCTGAGCTAAAGATGATCACCAGCAAACTGAAGCGCTCTATTAACGCTCTATTAACTTAACCAAACGCATGTAGATGAGATAAAGCAGATATACATAAAATAATCACAATATTACTACGTACAATTGCACAAAAGGCAGCAAATGCACAAGCAAACTTAACTGTCATGGAGGTGGCTCTCAACGCACGCATAAAACACATCGCACAAAGATTACACGTCATTTACAGTAATGCTCTTATTATTATTTTAAGTAGCCTTTATGACAGACTTGCTCTGCACATGTTGCACATGAGTGTATTGTCCTTTTCAAAGTGATTCAATCATATTTCAAGCATTTCAAAACCATCACGGCGAACCGCGCACATCTGAAGTGTCTCTGAAGGAAATAATGCATTATTTATCAGCTTAAAGATATCGGCCAAATTTTCTTATCGGGCTGATACCGATAACAGAAAAAATGATACCGATATGGTGGCCGATATATCGTGCATCCCTAGAACTATATATGGTGACAACACCTCCCTTTATCAATCACATGAATGTATATGTCCTTACAGCAATCATGACAAAGAAAGCAGTTCTGACTGTGAAGCCAATCTGTGCTCTCACTGAACAGATCAGCGCAGTCTTTGAAAACACGTTCTCTGCACAGAGCATGGTTTGCCGAATCTTCCAGCAAAGCGAGATCAGTCGTGACACTATAGCTACATTTCAAATGACTTCCCAGCTGTCTTTTATAGCTTTTCACAACAATTAAGCAAATGTATAACTTGAACTATAAATGAATAAGTATTTGCTATTAAAGGACACGAGAAACACACGCCGGCACTTATTTTTTGTTGCATCACCACCACTACATTCTCTGCGTAAGCATGCTCAGAGTTGTGCCTATATTTACAGCCATTCCTACGTATAAGTACAAGTTGGTAGATCCCACACTTAGCGTGAAACTGTTCTTACACACTCATTACACACACATCTGTGCATACACACACCTGATGAACGAGGGCCCTGGAGTCATGGACCGTTTCACTCATTTCATTTCACTGCATCCACAATAAAATAACCACCTTTAATTTGATCACAGACTTATGAAGAATCAATAAATGTTTAATACAGTATTTACCTAAACATAGGATCAGTGTGTCCACTAAAGTGAAGTGGACGATCCAATGACCGGTCACTCTTCATGGACACACAGCTGGGTTCAGATGACTTTAATCTGTACTTCTGGAATAAACTGAAACAAAACATTATTAATGACTAGGGATGCACAGATATGGAAATTTCGGCCGATCCCGATAATCAATAATTCTTTATATTTGAAAGCCGATAACCGATATGTTGGCCGATAAATCTGTATCCAAATTTGTATATAATTTTTGAGAGCCTGATTAAAAAAAGGTCTCATCATTAAAAGCCACATCAACATAAGCCGCCTAGTTTGAACAGTGTAAGTTTAAAATATATATATTATACTCTCCCATTACCAAATTTTGCTATAAAATGTCTCACAAATCAAATCAAATGCTAACAAGTCATTGGACATCATTACATGTGTAAATAATCAAAATGCATGTGCCATGAATGAATTAAACGGAAGAGCCATCTGCATGGACAATAATGAAATTATATTAATTACTAAACCATATTGTTGATGAAAATAAAAGTGGTGGTTATTATTAATAATGCTTCAGTGATTTTGAAAAAGTAACAAATGAATATAGCACTGTTTTAAATAGCAGCTGTTTGAGCTGCGTGCGCTGTATGAAGCTGAATGAACACCGGTAACCTGAAACGCTTGTTAGCGGGTTAATTAGGCTACATGAGAATCAGATATTTATAGAACAGAAACATAATATTACAACTTATATATGGACAAAAATGCACAAGTTATTTTGAATTAAGTTATGCGCTAGTCAGATGTGTAACTCGCGCACTTGGCTTCCCGTAATAACGCGCTGAAACACGGCAACTAAACCCAAAGAATTCACAACGTTTTATTATAATAATGTTCTCATAAGAATGTTATAAACACGACAGTCCCAATCATAGTTATTAGTTGTGCGCTAATGTTTGAGCTGCGTGCGCTGAGCTAAAGATGATCACCGGCAAACTGAAGCGCTCTATTAACGCTCTATTAACTTAACCAAACGCATGTAGATGAGATAAAGCAGATATACATAAAATAATCACAATATTACTACGTACAATTGCACAAAAGGCTGCAAATGCACAAGCAAACTTAACTGTCATGGAGGTGGCGCTCAACGCACGCACAAAACACATCGCACAAAGATTACACGTCATTTACAGTAATGCTCTTATTATTATTTTAAGTAGCCTTTATGACAGACTTGCTCTGCACATGTTGCACATGAGTGTATCGTCCTTTTCAAAGTGATTCAATCATATTTCAAGCATTTCAAAACCATCATGGCGTACCGCGCACATCTGAAGTGTCTCTGAAGGAAATAATGCATTATTTATCGGCTTAAAGATATCGGCCAAATTTTCTTATCAGGCCGATACCGATAACAGAAAAAATGATACCCTGGAGGGCCGGTGTCCCTGCAGAGTTTAGCTCCAACCCTCATATACACACCTGATGCAGCTAATAGAGCTCTTCAGGATGCAGTTAGGTCATTTTTCCAGGGTTTTTCAGGGTTGGAGCTAAACTCTGCAGGATCAACGTCCCCCACCCCTGAGTTAAACCATGGTAACCACAAATTAGAAATGGTTTCACTACACTATATAGTTTCACCATGGTATTTATAGTAAAAGTCTGGTAATGGAAATGGTAATCAATCCACCAAAAAGAAAAACATGGTTAATATACTTTTACCATAGGCCTAATAATACCATAGTTAATTTTCCTTAGGACACAACATGACCCATGATAATGCAAAAACATGTTGTGCTAAGATTTTTCTATAAAGATATATTCAGGATGTAGCTATTATTGAACTAATTTTGACATTAGGCAAGATAAAACAATAACATGTGGTCCTTATGTAATACTTTTTCTAAAATAAATGTATGTGCAAACAAATTACAACGAGGTGGTGGTTTCGCAACAAGGTGGAAATGTGCTGATTAAAAGTAACAGGTTCAAGAAAATTAGCGACAAAAGTAAACACACACATTAGGGACAGAGAGATGTAAGGGAAAATGAAGAGACTAAAAAGTAAAAAAAGAAGTTCAACATGCCCCAGCCTATGGATTTAAACCTTTATGTGATGATGATGATGATGATGATGATGGCCATACAAAAAATATTGTTGTCCGTGGTTTCTTAATATTTGTTGTGGGTGTGTAGGATGGCCTGGATGAGTGTGAGATTTCTCGGCCTGAAATGTTGTCCCACTCCGCCCCTGAATACGTCATAAAAGTTTATGCCGGTAATCGTAAATATAAAACCAACTTCTACCGAAACATCTGTAAATATGATGTTACAGCTAAATATCAAAAAAAAAAAAAAAAACACTGAACTATTACTTTTAAAGGCAGATTGTCGCAGACTCGGTCTAGGCCTATCTGTTTCTAGCTCTAGTACAATGTTTTTGTAACACTCACCTGTGTGGAAATGTATCTGTGGATTGTTCCTCATCGTGTGGCTCTCCATCAGGTTCCATTTCAAATAAAACTCAACTCTTTGGTGTTTGTGTAGAGATGTACTGTTTTCATAAAATTCCAACATACGCGATAGATTTAACTTTCACTTTGACGGACACCTCCTCAGGTGAAGTTAGTTCCAAAGTCCTCCAAAGTTAATTTTTCCGGTTTTATGAGGACAGTTTAAAGAGCATGTTTGAGCTGACAAAGAGATTTCCCGTCAATGGCCCACAGCTGCTTTTACTCTCTTGCACATTTGTGCGTCGAACTTCGATGGACATGAGTGTCAGTCAAAACAACAAAAATGGACCTGCAAAGGAGATATGGATATATGGAGACGGCAGATAAAAATGTCCCCTAGATGAATGGGAGGAAGATTTTAATAGGTTTTGTATTATATATTTAATAGGTCATAATAAATCATATTTACATCAATATAAAGTAAAATCATTAACAGAAATATCTTTCTGACACATACAAGCACACAGCAGTGAGGTCACTTCGAGTTTTGATGATCACGTCTCATAGTGGCCCGATATTGACCATCATTTAACAGCTGTCAGTAAATAAATCACCGACATATGCATTATGGGACATTAATCCTGACACATCTAGATCAAATGGCATTATTATACTAAATGAATCAATACTTACTGCAAAGTTTCCAGTTCATGATGAGGATTACCTTTTATATTTTGAAGCAGAGAGATGCTTCACAATTGCATTATTCCCAAAAGAAAAGAGCTTTGGCATGTTCAGTGCCATGCTTGTAAGATTACAATAGCAAATTATTATTATTATAATAATAAATACAATATACTACTGCATAAATACTAGTATAAACTGTGATCTTGCTTTGGTACAGGATGTTTAGTTGTGATACAAAATATGTTTTTTATGTTTTCTCTCTTTTATATATTTTAAACTATTTATGGCTTTTAGAAAAATCAAGATATATATATAATCAGCTTTACCTGTTTCCATAAAGGAGAAAAAGGAGGATCCATAAATATAAGGGGATATATATTTATGGATCCCCTTATCCATATATTCTTATTGTTTCTATGTTTCTGCCTATGTTTCTAGGAATTACACAAGCTTCAGTCTGGATCCAACCCTTAAACGATCTGAGATGACCGAACACCTGAGAAGAGACGATGACAACCTCTCGGAGGACCTCAGAGGAAGCCAACCATCAGCGATTCTACTGACTTAACCAAAGTCTGCCATAAATGGTGGATCAGCACCTGGAGACAACCTCTACAGCCCTGAACGTCAGCGGAGTCTAGGACACATAGATGAGCCCCAGAGACAGATCTCCAGTGAGGACCTCGTCACCTAGACATCCATCGGGGAAAGACCCCTGGAACCAGTGGACCACTTACACTCTGACTCTGCTGCAGTTGGAACAAACTACTGATTCGTCTGGCCGGAGGGGAACTGCCCCCTGACTGAGCCTGGTTTCTCCCAAGGTTTTTTCTCCGTTCTGTCACCGATGGAGTTTTCGTTCCTTGCCGCTGTCGCCTCTGGCTTGCTTAGTTGAGGACACTTCATTTCCAGCACAATCATCGACTTGATTGCACAGATATTATTTAAACTGAACTGAGCTGGACAATGCCATCACTAAATTCAATAAAGGAGTGTTAAATCCTGTCATTTTACATTATTGACACAATTTGCCTATTTTGATATTGTGCAGTGCTTTGTTACAATTTGTATTGTTAAAAGCGCTATATAAATAAATAAAGGTGACTTGACTTGACTTTTAGTTGTTTGCTGTAATAAAAATACTTGTGTGCAGTTAAATTCTCCTTTTTTTACATACATGCCTATTATAAATCTGTCCTTTGTATGTTCATACATATCCAACATGTACACTAATGTTACTGCAAAATCCATGTGCAGTGTGAAAAGAGTAAACGGTTAGAAGAATATCTTACCAGAAAAGGCCATCTCATGCAAGCTAGAGACAGAAAACTAAAAATGTACAAAAAACTATTAAATAAATAAGACAGAGGGAGTAAGCCTACATAGAATATGAGGCAAGCTTACATGTGATTAGGTCAAATTGAGCCAGACAAACCATCAACCTGACCATCGATATTGTCTTTGCATATAAATTATAAAGATGTCTCTTGACATATTGAAATGAATTGATTGCGACCTTTGGCTAATCACTTATAAATTATACTTGTTGCATGGTTGCTGAACAACAATAACTTTAACGAGTATTTACAGTATTTCTGACTTGCTAAAACACATTTTTTGAATGTTTCTCTCGCTTTCTCAAAACCTTACACACAAATCACCAAACTTAAGCTACACTGTCAAAACCTTTGACTTATCTTGCTATATCAAACAATTGCTTCAGAACCATGTTATCTTTACCCAAAATCAAACTCGGTTTTCAGATAACACACACATCCAGCTAATGCATAAACACTACACAGCAGTCATTACACACTACATAGATAAATGCAAAACACTGCACTCAGGGCAGAAATTATATTTATTATGAAGTACTTGCACAATCCTGCACACATATAAATGTAGTCACAAACAAAATATGCAGCAGATCGATAGCAAGCAATGTCTTGGAATCATTCTGCCTCAGCATCATGCCTCTGGGCATGGTCAGGCCACAGGACCTCATCAACGTCACAGGCAATCCTGTCCCTTGCTAAACAACGGGGGAAGAATCCTTTAGCATGTCGAATCCAACCTTGAATCGCTTCCACTCCAATGTTGTCACATGCTGCATCCATTGACTGAATGAGATTTTCCTGTGCATAAGGATTTCTGTCATAGACCTTCCACCTCCATGCAGAAAAAAATTCTTCAATGGGATTAAGGAAGGGCGAGTATGGTGGGAGGCACACATTTATAAAACGTGGGTTATTTTCAAACCACTCATGAATTCTAGGACCACGGTGAAAGTTCACATTGTCCCAGATTACCACATACATGGGATGCTCTGCCTGCTCATCACCTCTCTGTTCACGTCTCAGTAGTGCTTCCTGTAGAGCATTCAGAAACATTATAAGATGGGCAGTGTTGTAAGGCCCTAAAGTCACATGGCGGTGAATAACCCCGTAGCTGCTGATGGCAGCACATATGGTCACGTTGCCACCACGCTGCCCTGGCAACTCTACAATGGCACGCTGACCAATAATGTTGCGGCCTCTCCTTCTCCTCTTGGTGAGATTGAAGCCAGCTTCATCCAAGAAGATGTACTCATGAGGCCTCTCCATGGAATCCAGTTGAAACATTCTCTATAAAAAACGTAAATGACATAGCATTTTAGGCTTCATGCCTCTGTATACATGTGCTGCATTACATTCAACACAGTAAAGATGTACAGTAACTCAATAGTGCTGTATTATCTCTGGACATAATTACTTACTTGTACATATTGATATCGTAGCTCTTTTACCCTTTCAGAATTTCTCTCAAATGGTACTCTGTAGGCTTGTTTGAGACTTATCAGGTTGCGTTTCAGGACACGGTCAATTGTGGAGAGACTCACACTGTTGATTCCTTCAAAATTCACATTGTCTTCCTCAACTCGCTGTTGTATTTCACGCAGACGAATTAGATTATTTTGAAGGACCATATTGACAATAATGGTCTCCTGCTGTTGTGAGAACATACCTCTCCTTCCACCGGCATGTGGCAGTCTTTCAATTCTAGCAAATAAAACCTCTTGTTAGAATTGTACAGACAGGCCTAATGCATTGAAATGTCACCAAATATGTACAATACATAAAATACTATTATACAAGTATATCACTGCAAGAAAAGGGCCAATTTTTTGAGATGTGTTACAGTAATTTCCACGACTGTACTCTAAGTTTGAGGGACCACAAATGATAGTACACTTACCTGTTCTCTTCTCTGAATGTCCTGACAATGGAGGCCACAGAGAACCTGCTTATATTTGGTTGAACACGTAGTCCTGCTTCCCTCATACTCATTCCATGAACCAGAACATGGTGTATGATTGTTGCTCTAATTTCATTGGAAATGATGGCTCTTGTTCTTCCTCCTCCTCCTCCTCCTCTGTCTCTTCCTCTTCCTCCTCCTCTGTCTCCTCCTCTTCCTCTGTCTCCTCCTCCTCCTCCTCCTCTGTCTCCTCTGTCTCCTCCTCTGTCTCCTCCGTCTCTTCTTCCTCCTCCGTCTCTTCCTCCTTCTCTGTCTCCTCCTCCTCCTCTGTCTCCTCCTCCTCCTCCTCTGTCTCCTCTGTCTCCTCCTCCGTCTCTTCTTCCTCCTCCGTCTCTCTTCTTCCTCCTCCGTCTCTTCTTCCTCCTCTGTCTCTTCCTCCTTCTCTCCTGCCGTCCATTGTGAAAATCACACATGCCATTTGGATTTGACATGGCTTTATATCCTGATTACTGATTAGGTGCAACACATTACTGATTTGAAACAGATGTGTTCAATTTTGAGTGCTTGTGTGTTACCGATGACAACAGTGTGTTGCTTGTGTTTCACTTTTGGGGGCTGTGTTGTGCCATTCTCAGTTGAAGTGCACCACAATGCTACATGTGCTTTGTGAATGACAATGTGTTTACAGTTTTGCACAAAGAGTGATTCCGATTTGCTAGTTGTGTCTAACCACATGAGAAGTGTTTAAAGTTCTGCAAACTGTGTGATTCAATCAATACATTGGTTTGTACACTTGCAACTTTGGTTTTGCAAATGGATTTTAGTGTTTTAGCAATTCAAAAATACTGTAACATACCTCTTTTTCGTCTTGCTTCTAGATTTGATTTAGATTTGATTCAGTTCTGATGGCTCATATACTGTGCGGCCTCCCCCTACTGGACACATCAGGAACAACAGGGGCGTAAAACTGTCTGATCCAGTACTGCAGCCTACCCGTATAGCACAAAACTAGAGAGAGAGAGAGAGAGAGTGTGAGAGAGTGTGTGTGTGTGTGTGAGAGAGAGAGAGAGAGTGTGTGTGTGAGAGAGAGAGTGTGTGTGAGAGAGTGTGTCTGAGAGAGTAAGAGCGAGAGAGAGAGAGCGAGCGAGAGTGTGACAGAGAGAGTGTGTCTGAGAGAGTGAGAGCGAGAGAGAAATAGAGAGTGTGTGTGTGTGTGAGAGAGAGAGAGAGATAGAGAGTGTGTGAGAGTGTGTGTGTGTGAGAGAGAGAGTGTGTGTGTGTGAGAGAGAGAGTGAGAGAGAGAGAGAGTGTGAGTGAGAGAGAGAGTGTGTGTGAGAGAGAGAGTGTGTGTGTGTGAGAGAGAGAGAGTGAGAGAGAGAGAGAGAGAGAGAGTGTGTGTGTGTGTGAGAGAGAGAGAGAGAGAGAGAGAGTGTGTGTGTGTGAGAGAGTGTGTGAGAGAGGTGTGTGAGAGAGTGTGTGTGTGTGTGTGTGTGAGAGAGAGAGTGTGTGTGAGAGAGAGAGTGAGTGTGTGTGTGTGAGAGAGAGAGTGTGTGTGTGTGTGTGTGTGTGTGTGTGTGCTTTTCAGGTCCTGTCTGATAAAACCTGAATGAAAACTATAAACACATCATAATTCACACAGGGACAAATGATTTAAGGGTCATGAAGGGCAATGTGGCTCCTGTGATGAGAGAGCTGGCAATCAGAGCCACTCAACGCTTTCCCAGAGGCAAGAATAACTCTGTCCGCATTACTACCACGCACTGATATCCCATTCCACGTGATTCATGGAAATAATGTGGAACTCTCCAGAAGCTGTGCACTTATTCCTAATGTTCATCTCGTCCATCACAAAGATATACGGCTACATCATATGTATGACCATGTGCATCTCAACAAGCAAGGAATGAAAGTCTTCGCCAGAGTGATGAAAAGCACAGCCCTTGGAAACGCACCGGGAAACAGCAGAAACTCCAACAACAAGAGAAGCCCTCATCCAACAAGAAGCCCTCATCCTCCAACAAGAAGCCCTCATCCTCCAACAAGAAGCCCTCATCCTCCAACAGAGCCCAGAGCAGCCACCAGACCGCCATCACAACACAAGAGCTACGCGGCGGCAGTTCAACAACCACAAAACCCTGCAGCTGCAGAACTCAACCAGATAAGACGTCTGCTGAACACCGTCTGCTCCAGACTCATGATATAAGTCACACACCTTTACATACATGTACATATACATGCACACACTTTACAGACAAACCTATTCATGAAGCCTTTTAAAATCAGTTGTTGGAATATACAGGGTCTGCACTCTTCTACTTTCGGTAACAAGTCTGCAGACCAAGACTTACTCAGCAGTGTAACAGATATGGACATTTGTATCTTTCATGAAACGTGGTGTCGCAGTAATGAGGCTTTACATTGTCCAATAGGATACAAAGAAATTATTGTTCCTTCATTGAAAAAATCTCAAATTAAATATGGCCGTGACTCAGGTGGAATACTTATTTGGCACAAAGACAATTTGAAGCACTTGATAAAAATTGTTAAAATTGAAAATGCATCTATTTGGCTTGAAGTGAAATCAGTCATATCACAACATAATCTTTACCTCTGTGCACTCTATATTCCACCTCACGACTCTCCCTATTACAACGAGCAAAGCTTTTTATAGCTACAGACTGACATCTTGCACTTTCAGTCAAGAGGACATGTTCTCATATGTGGAGACTTAAATGCCAGGACCGGAAGAGAAATTGATTATGTAAATATTGTAGATAATAATCATATCCAATGACACCACGTTTCATTCTTCATTAGTTATCACACCAAGAAACAGCTATGATAGTTTAGTCAACACCAATGGAAAACAAGTGTTAAAACTGTGTAAAGGTTTAGGGCTGTACATCATTAATGGCAGAACCAGAGGAGATAGTTTAGGTAGATTCACCTATTGCTCCAGATTAGGAGCCAGTGTAGTCGATTACTCAATTACAGACATAGACCCAAACTTTATTAATGCCTTTATAGTTAGACCTCAACTCCCAATTTCTGACCACTGCCAAACAGTCCTTTACCTGAATTAGTCAATTGACCGGGTCAGTACCGCTCCCCTCAAACATGAAAAACTGTTCCCTTTAAAACCCAAACTCCGATGGAACCAGTCTAATGCCGAGCAATTCAAAGAGAACATGAGCAGCTCTGTTATACTAAACATGCTGGATGACTTTATGTCCACAGATTTCACTCCAGATACTAATGGAATAAACGCAGCTACATCCAATCTTAATCATTTATTTCAAACTTTAACCACTATATCTAACTCTAAACCTCCAAACATACAACAAACAAACAAAAAATCAAAAAGAATATGTGGTTTGATAATGAATGCACTTGTCTCAGAAAAGACCTTCGACAACTTTCTAACAAAAAGCATAAAGAACCGGCCAATCAGACGCTACGGCTCGCCTACTCCAACTGTCTGAAAAATTATAAAAAAGCTCATCTGCAACAAAAGAGATCAATATTATGAAGCTAAAATTTATGAAATACATGAATCAATAGACCAAAACAATTTCTGGAATCTCTTTTAAAAATTTGAAAGCCCCAAATCAAGGCCATTTCTCCAGTGCGGCACAATCTGGAGGTCTTACTTTAAAACCCTTTACCAACAACTTGAACCAGACCTCAACCAGCCCCAAACTAACACAAAGAGAAAACTAGAAGAGTTACAGAAAACTATCAAAAATTACCAAAACCCACTGGACATGATTATAACAACATCAGAAATAACAGAGCACATTAAAAAACTCAAATTAAAGAAGGCATGTGGACAAGACAACATCAGTAATGAAATGCTCAAACTCAGCAGTCCTTACATAATTCAAGCTCTGGCAAACTTATTCAACCTGATCTTATCCTCGGGGGACTTCCCTGAGACCTGGGCTGAAGGACTCATCACTCCAATATATAAAAAAGGAGATAAATTCGATCCCAATAATTACCGTGGTATCTGTGTGGGCAGTAACCTAGCAAAGCTTTTCTGCACTATAATGAACAACCGCATAGTGACATTCCTTACAAGACGCAGCATCCTACATAAATCACAAATTGGCTTTTTACCAAACAACGCACATCCGACCACATCTATTCCTCCACACTCTAATTAACAAAAATCTAAAGGGCAAACAAAGAAAAATATTTACATGTTTTGTTGATTTAAAAAATCTTTCGACTCTGTTTGGCATGATGGGTTACTATACAAATTATTACAAATTGGCATTGGTGGAAAAACATTTGATGTTATACAGTCCATGTATAGAAACAGTAGATGTGCAGTCAAAATTGGTCATCTCAGGACTGCGTTCTTCCAGCAGGGTCGTGGAGTGAGGCAGGGATGCAGTCTGAGCTCAACCCTGTTCAACATCTACATCAACGAGCTGGCGAAAGCTCTGGACCGCTCTGGCAACATCCCGGGCATCGCTCTGCACGACTCTGAAGTCAAATGCCTGCTGTATGCGGACGACCTGGTTCTGATGTCCCCCACAGCTGAGGGTCTCCAGCACAGCCTGGCCCTGCTGGAACAGTACTGTGAGGAATGGGCTCTGACGGTCAACCTGGACAAAACCAGAGTCATGGTGTTCCAGAAGAAGGCCAGGTCTCAGGGAAGCAGATACCAGTTCAGTTACGGAGGAGAAGTTCTGGAGCACAGCACCAGCTACTCTTACCTGGGCATCCAGATCTCTGCATCGGGGGGTGTTGTGAATTCTCTCTCTTTAAGAGTGAGTTGCTAAGCGTGTGACGTTCTTGGTCACATCACCGTCATATGAGTGACGCTGTCAGAGCGCAGTCACACTATCACTCATGCCATGCTGATGTGCAAGAGAAAGTTTGTGAAGCTGTACGTTTATTTCTTCCTTGCTGATGGTGACACAAAGTGTTTATGGTGATTATGCATGTAATCTGATGTTTATTATAATCTGTTGACGATGTTTAGCGATCTTCTCGAGCGTGATTGCAATCGTTAAATAGCCACGCTAACCTACTAGCTTCACGTTTCGTGATGGAAATGTTTACAAGTTTAATCTGCCTGAGTGTACGGTTTTGTGTGATAATGCTTTGTAATAATTGCTATTACTACTGCTAGTGACTTTATTGGTTAGACATTATTCTTTCTTCGTATTATTCATTACACTGTGCAGTTTGCAACTTATTAGTATTGGAGATTGATACTACTTTGTTCGTCTTTCATATTACTGCACTTTATGAGTTGTTTAATATTAAAGCTGTATTGATGTTATATCTGTAACGTTATCTGTATCAAAAGTATTCATTTATGTTATTTGATTTACAGAAATTACCTAAATTACCTCGATTACACTACCATGTGTGTATGGTTCCTCTTGCACAATAAATGGCCAAACTCTAACTGATGACTCCAACTCCCTGACCAGAGCACTGCAGCGGTCAATACCACTATTACCAGATTTTCAGTGGGGCAATCCCCAACATTGGTCCTTCGAGCCGGATCATTGACTACTGCAGTTATGTCATCAGAGGAGCAAGCAGCCTCCCTCTCATGCTGAAACATCAGATAGACCCTCACGACAGCGCCACACACCCAAGCATCTGGAGGACTACCTCCTTGACTACAGCCATCACCGACCGGCCCCTTCCTCACAGCTTGCAGTACGGATGCCAGAGGAGAAGGAAGGGGATGCAGCCGCAGTGAGCATAACTAGTCAAACCCGAGCATCCTCCAGCCAGGGTGAGCCTCCAGCCACAGGCTCTACGGACTTAATGAGTATGAGTTCGTAGAGGGATTTATTGAAGTCTATGTCTACTAAAGAAAGGGAAGAGACTGCTGACATGGCTGTGCTACAAAGCCAACTTAAGCAATGTGAACAGCGACAACGACGGCGTAAGGAGTTGATGGAACACATTACATCGTTCCTAAGGGAAGAAGGAGAGGAGGAGGATCAAAGTGTAAAGCCTGCCATTTCAACTACAAGATCACCTCCGGAAAGTCACCACATCTGCCTTCATCATCAAGTCATTCCTCTCAATCACAGTCACCTGACATTGAGTTGCAGGCTAAGGGACGTGTGTGTGCCACACAAGTAAAGGTCAGCACACCTACCGTGGAATGCTTTAATCCTGGTTTCGTACTGTAATGAAGTTAGTAGATACGGGAAGAAGGAGGCGGGAACCGGCGAACATTTAATAATAAAATAAACAAACACAAATGAAAAGCGGCAGCCCCTCACGGACGACTGCCGCACACAAAACACACACTAAAAATCCAGGCCTGGTCCTCTCTCGTCTTCCACTGTTGTCACTCCTCATTTAACCCTTCCGAAGCTCCTCCGTGGGACTCGAGACCGGTGAGTGGTGCAGGTGTCGTTCATTACCAATTACTCCACCGGCCTCGCTCCGTTCCCACGGCTCTCGGCCCCGCCCCACTCGTCACATACCCCCATCGCCCCTCGCAGGCCGGGGGGTACTCCCGAGACTGCGCTCTACTCCCCCCCTCTCCCGGGGGGAGCCCGTCAGGGCGGCCGCGGCGTACCTGGGGGTAAGGACAGACGAGGCGAGAGAAAAGGAGACGGAAGGATGAGGAGTGACAGAGAAGAGAGAGAAAAAAAAAATCTCGGTCCGGTTCCCGGACACACTGCCGCTCGGTCCTCAACCAACTGAGCGGCTCACTCGCGGTGCCATGCGATGGTACTGGACCTCTTTGGTGGACGGCCCGATGCTCCTCCGCCTCCTGGCGGACGGCGATGGCTCCTCCGGTCGAGGGCAGCCGGAAGCGAGTCCCCCGTTCCCTGCTCCTCCACCAACCTGGCGGATGGCAGCAGGCTCCGGCCCACTGGCGAACGGCGCCGACTCCTCCGCTCCCTCTCGGATGGCAGCCACCCCTCCTCGTCCCAGGAGCACGGCAGCGAGCCTTCCGTCCCACCTGCTCTTCCATTGCTCCAGCACCACCGCTTCGGGCAGCCACTGGCGGTCTCCGCTTCTTCCTGCTGCCCGATCTCCTCAGCACCGCGATCCCCCTCAGCAGCGAGGGCTCTCTGACAGCGTGTCCCTCCTTCCTCCCGGGTTTCGGGCACCAATGTAATGAAGTTAGTAGATACGGGAAGAAGGAGGCGGGAACCGGCGAACATTTAACACATTTAATAATAAAATAAACAAACACAAATGAAAAGCGGCAGCCCCTCACGGACGACTGCCGCACACAAAACACACACTAAAAATCCAGGCCTGGTCCTCTCTCATCTTCCACTGTTGTCACTCCTCATTTAACCCTTCCGAAGCTCCTCCGTGGGACTCGAGACCGGTGAGTGGTGCAGGTGTCGTTCATTACCAATTACTCCACTGGCCTCGCTCCGTTCCCACGGCTCTCGGCCCCGCCCCACTCGTCACACGTACCCATACAGCCAGTCCGTACATTCCCTTTGCACTCACCAGTTTCGTCAGGTACATTACCTACAGGTTTTCCTCAACACCAGTGTGCTACAAGAGCAGAGATGGCACCGCTAATGCTTAATGAGCCATATGATAATGCTGGAAGAGTTCTGAAGCCACAAGTGCAACAACCGCTAATAGCTCCCACGCCAGCTTATCATCGACCCAATATACCTTATATCCATCCGCCGGTTGCACTTTCACCACGAGGACCGGGCACTGCTCTACTCTCCCCTAGCTTTCCATTTCCTCAGTACGCTCAGATGCCTCCAGTGGCAGCAGCGACTCAAACTTTACCCAGTACTTCAGTCCCTGCATCAAGCATTCCAGCCTTAGCTGCCCCTTCCTTACAGCCAATCAGCGAGATGCTGAGGCACCCGGAGTATCTGACTCCTCACCGCTCTTTGCATGCTGCTCCCCGGCCAAAGATTCCAGACTTTGTTAACGACAATGAAAGGGAGTTTGCTAACCTAAAACTAGAGCTTGATAGCCTCCTTGAACCTCATGCAGAGCTGGATGAGAAATATAAATACCACATTTTGCTGGAACACCTCAAGCTCACTGAAGCACAGATGATTGGCCAGTCCTGTCACCATCATCCATTTCCATACTCCGCAGCAATGCAGGCTCTCCAATTGCAATATGGTCAGCCCCATCAGTTGGCTCAGAGCGAGATTGCAGCGATTCTGACAGCGCCAGAAGTGAAACTAAATGAGGCCCGTAGCTTCCAGAGTTTTGCTCTTTGTGTCCACCTCTTAGTGAGTATGTTGTTATGGTTAGAGGGTCCCGGAGGCATGGAACTGAACTGCTGCTCACATGTTGATCGATTGCTTATGGCGCTTTTCCACTGCATGGTACGGCACGGTTCGGCACGGCTCGGTACGGCACGTGTACGGCTCAGTTCGGTCGGTTGCATTTCCACCGCAGTTTAGTACCGCTATAGAGTGGGCGGGATTATTCACGCTGTCAGTTATAATTACACGCCCGCCTACTGCCGCGGACATCATCGTGAAACGCCACAAACAAACTCACAACAAAAGAAAGGAGACGGAATAGTGTTCTTCATTCTCGCATGTGGATGTTTTAACAGCAATGGAGAGGTTCATGAATGCTTGTGCGATTTACCCCAGCAGCAGAGACTGTGGCAGTGCCACGGGCTGTAGATGAGGAGAGCAGGGATGTTCGTGCAGGTGTGCTGCATGTTGTTTGATTAACGTTAGTTAACTATTCATGCAGCGTGTTCTGTAAAGTGAATTATCAATAAACTTTTGAATATTTCAAATGTATCCCTTGTTTTTTTATGTGATGGTTTTTATAATCGCGGCATTAATCATTTGTCTTTTCAAGAGGTTCATTACGTGCTCATACAATGATACATATTTAATATAGTCTGAGGTACACTTATCTCGATCAGATTGTTTTTAATTGAAGCAAAACACAGATACAGAGGTAAAAATAT
>CM050416.1:35509732-35584445 GCA_027564155.1 Gymnocypris eckloni scoliostomus
CCATCCATTTAAGGTTAAGGTCTACAAATTATCAAACATGGTCTTATATTTTATATCATAATTCAACAGCAATGCACTTTGTGTGAGAATTTACTTCTCAAACTCTGCCTCCACTTTACTTATGTATGTGTATTTTAGCATGCTATGTTAATCATACAATCATACTGCAATATTTGTGGGAGGATTACATTGGATTTGAAATAGACAAAGCTCAAAACCAAACATGTATACGACATTTCACCATGCTTTATTTTCCTTGTAAAATACATGAATGTTGTAGCTTTAGTCTCCCCAGGGCAACTCAGAGTGTTTAACTTTTAATTCAAAACAGTACTTAATCCTTCATTACATATGTTGAGACAGAAGGGAGGCACACAGACATTGAAATCCCTTGTATTAATGCAAACAACTTTGTATTTACAAATTAAGTGAAAAACACTGGTCATCAAAACTTGAGATTCAGTTTTTGTGTTTGTTTGTGTGTTCGTTATGCCAAACAGAGCGTCTGTCTTAGAGACTTAAAGCAGGAGGTCACACCTCAGATGACATAAGCAAGCACATCTTCAGGGTTCGCAAATGCCTAGCTGAGAAGATTAGTGACTTAAACCGTGCAAAGACAGTGGTGAATATTTTCATAAACATTCCGAAAGTTACACCACTCAATTTAAATGGAAAGTTTAGTTAATGGACAGATATAGTCAACAAATCAGAACTGAGCATCAAGACCTGCAGTGTAAATGCAGTCTTAAGGCCCCGATATACTTCAAACGAAATCCAAGAACAAACTGATATCTCATTTTGAACAAAATCAGGCCGAAACGCAGTTCAAAACAGCTCACCAAAGCAAACTTTCTGGGGGAGTTCGTTGTGGCTCCTAAACACCTTTGAGCCACCATTGGTCCGTGGCGATTACGAAAATGATGGGTGTGTTCTGGAACTCAACCTTCTTTGGCATGTACTTTTTTTTTTTTTGGTTCGTTTCTCATTCAATGGAGGTCAGGCATTAGAACAACATCTCCAAGTCACTAGCAACATAAATACACTGTGTCGAATAGCTGAACTGCCACAAATATATCTGCACCGTGCGATCGCTCATGGAGAGACTTCAAGATTCAGAGAACGCATTTAATTCCTAGAAAGAAATTGCAACGAAGCTCGTGTTATGCAAAAAGAGATGTAGAAAAACATCAGATGTAAGTTTTCCAAAACCATGGAAAGATTAAAAAGAAAGAGTAAGATATAAGGTAGCAAGTACCCAGTGCTGGGGAGTAACTAGTTACATGTAACGAAATTACGTCATTTAATTACAAAAGTAATTGTAATCAGTTACAGTTACTAAAAAAAATGTGTAATTAAATTACAGTTACTTATGAAAATTGTAATGATTACAAAGGGGGTTACATCTGATTTTTTCACACACACTCCCACATACAGATTTAATTAAATTATTTCAGAAATTGCAGTGACTGCTCTAAAATATGAAACCCCAATGTTTCAGAAGTTTATAGCATGTTTATCCGATAACATTTATATTTCCTATAGGTTTTATGTATAGGCTTTATTTTTTAAGATTAACTTTTTTTTCTAAGGCATTGTTAGATTCCAGTGTTTCCTTGTCAAAAACAGCTCTGTTTACAGAGACTCGTTTGTGCATATCTCTTTACATGCTAATGAGCTCTGCTCACCCCAGCCCTCTCTTCTGTGGAAGAGCAAATCACAAATAATTATAAAAAATTAAAAGTGAGACTTACATCTTCTGGAGGTGCAGCCAGACAAACGAATTTAGTGAAAATGAAGGATGTGTTGCCAAGTATGGTGACCCATACTCGGAATTTGTGCTCTGCATTTAACTCATCCAAGTGCACACATACACCGTAAACACACACCGGAGCAGTGGGCAGCCATATTGCGGTGGCACCAGAGAAACAGTTGGGGTTTGGTGCCTTGCTCAAGGGTCTCACCTCAGTCGTGGTAATGAAGGTGGAAGAGTGCTGGTATTCACTCAAAAATCAAAATGGCTTAATAAAGAGGTGCTGATGTGCTTTCTTCAGCACTGCGTCTGTGTGAGCAGACCATGTGAGATCCTCTGTGATGTGAATGCCAAAGAACTTAAAGCTGTTTACCCTCCACAGGTGTCTTGTCGATGGTGATGGGTGTGTGTTCTCTGCTCTGTATCCTGAAATCCACCACCAGCTCCTTGGTCTTGTCGATGTTGAGTGAGAGGTGGTTCTCCTGACACCATTTAGTTAGGGTACTTACCTCCTCTCTGTAGGCCTCATTGCTGTCAGTGATCAGCCTATCACCGTTGTGTCATCAGCAAATTTGGCGATGACGTTGGAGCTGTGTGTAGCTGTACAGTCTTGTGTGTACAGGGAGTACAGGAGTGGGCTGAGGACGCAGCCCTGCGGTGCACCAGTGTTAAGGACCAGGGGAGATGAAGTGTTGTTGCCCATTCTGACCACCTGACTTCTGCCTGTCAGGAAGTCCAGGATCCAGCTGCACAGAGATCTGTTCAGTCCCAGAGTCTGGAGCTTCGCAACCAGTGTGAAAAAGTATATTTAGTGGATTAGGAGCACTGTAGCGTCGACCCTAAATAGGAATTTTATTATGAAAGCTCAAGCGATCGGAAGTGAAGCAGCATCAGGGAACGACCGCATATTGCATTGGCGGCAGCGGATATCAGTTCGTCAGTGGCGCGAATGCTGAGGTAGACGAATAGCATCGATTCCCAGCCACAGATCGAGTGTTTATTGTGCTTTGTGCGTCTTATCAGAGCAAACCACACACATATACACATCCCAAATACCAGCACAATTCATCTATTACACGCTCATCTGATCAAGATACAGCACAAGTAATCTAAAGTCAGGATATTACTCAATCTTCTCAATGTTCACGTGCCTCTCATGCCCGCATCTTCAGCAGTCACTGTTTATTCACTGGCCACAGTTCCTAAGGGCATAAACTGACTGTTCACTTTCCTGGACTAATTTTATCCTTCTGTATTCAACCTCTGTAGGCCAGATTGACTCACTGTTGCTGCTTTTATTGTATCTGGAAGACCTTGTGTATCCAAGTGGACATTGTATATGAGCAAGTTGATCATTGTCTCCCCCCTCTGTGTATTTACCTATTTGTCAGATTAAACCAGTACAAGTTTATCACTTCCCTTTCTGTCATGTTCTGACCGACACACCTGGTACACTGCTACTCCATTTCATATCAGCCCTTATTACCCTTAAGGAGTAGCCTTCGCTACAACCAGTGTGACAGTGTTGTTAAATGCTGAACTATAGTCCACGAACAGCATTCTCACATAGGTGTTCTTATTTTCCAGGTGGGAGAGAGCAGTGTGCAGGGTGAAGGCAATAGCATCGTCTGTAGAACGGTTACTGCGGTATGCAAATTGTAGTGGGTCCAGTGAAGCAGGCAGCACAGAGCAGATGTAGTCTCTGATGAGTTTCTCAAAACACTTGCTGAAGATGGGGGTCAGAGCAATGGGCCTCCAGTCATTCAAGCATGTGATTTTATTTTTCTTCGGTATGGGCACAATGGTGGATTCTTTGAAGCATGAGAGAACCACAGACAGAGAGAGGGAAAGATTGAAAATGTCTGTAAAAACCCTGGCTAGTTGGAATGCGCATGCTCGGAGCAAACGGCCTGGGATGCCATCCGGACCCACAGCTTTGCGGATGTTCACCCGTTTGAAGTATTGGGTTACATCCGCAACAGAATGGTAGAGTGGACTGACCTCTTCTGCAGAAGCCGCGGGAGTGCTCTCTGTGTGGGCAGTGTTGTGAGCCTCGAAATGAGCATAAAAAGTATTGAGCTCGTCCGGTAGAGAGGCGGCAATGTTCACAATAGCTGGTTTATTCCCTTTAAAACCTGTGATGTTGTTGATGCCCTGCCACAAGCTTCTTGCGTTGTTGGTGTTGAATTGTTCTTCAACTTTTTATATTGTCGTTTGGTGGCTTTGATGGATTTCCTTAGATCGTAACTGGCTTGTTTTCGATCGTCAGTGTTTCGGTTAAAGGCAGATGTCCGCTGACAAGGCTTCTCGAACATTGCTGTTAATCCATGGTTTTGGTTGGGGTAGATGCTGATTGTTTTGTCGGAACTACATCTTCTATACACTTCCTGATGAAACACGTTACAGTATCTGAATACGCCTCTATGTCATCCTCAGACACTGCCGGAACATGTCCCAGTCCACGTGATCAAAACAAGGTTCAGGGTTTGTTTATTCACATACTAAATTATACAGGGTATAATCAGAAGTGAAATGTAAATCAAGTCAGGACAGTCAGTGGACAGTGCAAAAAAATAAAATTAAATGAATGTAACACAACACAAGAGCATATATATAAATATAAGTTAAAAAAAGAGAAATAAAGAGTAAAATGTGCAATAGAATAAAAAGTGCAAAACAAATAAGATGTGCAAAACAGTATACTGGGACTTAATAAATAGTAATATGAACAAGAGGGATGTGCAAGAGGGATGTGCAAACGGGTTGTACCGGGTATATACATGTAGCAGCAACACGGATGATGAGAATAGTGAATGTTTTACAGTTAATATATTGAGTCCTGTAAATGTTTATGAAACTGAGTTTGTGTTAAGGAGCCTGATGGCCTGAGGGAAGAAGCTCCTCCTCAGTCTCTCAGTTTTTGCCATCATGCTCCTGAAGCGCTTGCCAGATGGCAGTAAACAGAAAAGATGGTTACCGGGGTGATTTGAGTCTTTGAGGATTTTTGCAGCTCTGCTTTTGCAGCGTTTGAGGTAGATGTCCTGCAGAGAGGGGAGAGCAGACCCTGAGATGCGCTCAGCTAAGCGCACGACTCTCTGTAGAGCTTTGCAGTCCTGATTTAATGAGTTACCATACCACACTGAGATGCACTGAGTCAGTACACTTTCTATGGCCCCTGAATAGAAAGTTTTCAGGATTGTTGGTGAGACCCTGAATTTCCTCAGCTGTCGCAGATGGTACAGTCTTTGCCTGGCTTTCTTAACCTGAGTCTGAATGTGTAGTCCATGTCAGGTCCTCGGAGATGTTTACACCGAGGTACTTGAAGCTACTCACCCTCTCCACAGGGGTCCCACTGATCATAAGAGGAGTGTAGGGCCGCTGCTGTCTCTTCCTGAAGTCCACGATCAGCTCTTTAGTTTTGCTCACGTTCAGAGAGAGAGAGTTGTCATTTAAAGTCAGAGTTTGTCACACCACAGGAAAATGTGTTATTAACCATCCAGCCAAGTTTGAATGCAAAACAAAAGCCAAGTAAATAAAATAAGGTATCAAAATCTTGAAAAAATAAGCAGTATTCTCTGCTCTCAAACGCTGGGGGCATGTCCACTGGCGGCGCTGAAACCACGCCCACTTGCGGGAAAGTCGTTGTCTCTCTCAAATTTCTTCCTCTAGCACCTTATTTAATAAGGAGACCGAGCTGTTTTGTAAATGATCTCAACCAGGTATTATGCATTTGCGTGACAAAGGCATAGCTAGCTAACAAACTGTAGGCTGTAGTAACACGGTAATGACAGTAACTCGCACTGAGCCTTGAGCATTGAACCACTGATGCTAATGCGCTCTAGTTATTATTAGGTGTGTTCGACTTGAAGCAGCGCTGCAGAACGATCAGTGTATAACTCAAATACAGCGAGAGCGATTCAAAAGCATCAGGCGCGTCTGCTCTCTGTAGCTTTCACGGTACTTTTATGTCGGGCTGCAGTGCAGCTTCAAGTCGAACACACATCTGGGAAAGCGGGTTTGTTCGGTGGCTCAATTGCGTCATTGAGACATTTAACGGTCTAAATCAACAATTAAGTACTACATAGTTCACAGTCTTTGAAACATGTTTCAGCAATGCATTTCTAACATTTATAATGTGTTTACAAACAATTCTCAAAATTGACTTTAGAAGGTATACAATAAATGAAATGCCACAGGAACATACAATAATAAACCTTTGTTTTGTCAAATCATGACACCACATAAAATGTATAAATAAATGTGTAATAATTTATCCAGTTTAATAAACTAAATGAACACTAATAAAGTAACAAACAGGTTTGTGTACATGTTTACACTAATCTACACCCCACCACCAAGCAGCGTGGGGTGTTGTTGGAATGTTTGAAATCAGTATTCCGTCGCTCAGCCTTTTCAAATTATTTTTGCCCCAAACGAAGAATGAAAACATTGTTTGAAGTATATCAGGGCTTTTAAGGATGGGCTATAAATGTACAATCTCTATTTGTATCTTATCTCAACATTTCAATGAAGCTTGCTTATTTCTTTTGCAGGATTAATCAGCAAGTCTGGTTGAAAGCCAGAAAATACATATTCATGTTTCTTATTTTTAAATAAAGATGTTAAAACTTTTCGTTAACTTTTGTGTTTTATGTTTATTCCCTCTGAAGCATGAGATTAGTATTTTTATGGTTTTGATTTCATGTGCATGGTCGATGAACTTACTTGGAAAACACAACCTGAGGCAAAAGGTGGTAAATACAAGTCTTTACAATGTTAACTAATTATGATTTTAGATTACAGTTTCTAGTTTTGTTTTGGCAACAGTTTATCAAAAGCGGTTTCTTTCAACAATAAGTACAAAACCAATGCATAATTGTGATGTTATAATTAACATGATCAGCAGGTTTTAATGGCTGCTTGTGCACCTGACTGCAGTGGAAACCATTAAAAGTGTGCAGATCAAAACCTAGTACAAATCTGTAATGGAAACCATTAAAAACGTGCAGATAAAAAATACATGGAATTTGTCCCAAAACACACTACGTAATGGAAACCATTTTGTATTGGTTTTATTGGTTAAAAGTTGATGGTTTGTAATGGTATTTGTAGTGGACACCATTACCATTTTGGTGATGGTTTCTATTGTTTTTTAATTTATTTTTATGGAACCATCAGAACCTATACAAAACTGCAATGGATACCATTATGTGCAAATCAGGACCAGTACAAATTTCTAATGGAAACCTATACAAACCAATAAATACTAATGGAATGTGCCCAAAAAACACTACGTAATGGAAACTATTTGGTAATGGTTTTAATGGTTAATGGCTGATGATTTCTAATGGTATTTGTAGAGGAAACCATTAAAATGTATGCGATGGTTTCTATTGTTTTTTTTCAATAGAACCATCAGAACCAATACAAACTGCAGTGGAAACTATTATGTGCAAATCAAGACCATTATAAATTTTTTATGGAAAATATACAAACCAAAAAATCCTAATGGAATATGCCCAAAACACACTACGTAATGGAAACCATTTGGTAATGGTTTTAATGGCTGATGGTTTGTAATGGTTTTGTAAGGGAAACCATTAGGATTTCTGTAATGGTTTCTATTGTTTTTTTTTTCAGCAGGGATACCTTGCTGAAGCTACAAGCTAACATTAATGTTCTGCAGATGAAAATTGTAACTCAATGAGTGTATGACAACCAGAAAGTTAACGTTTTTGTCTTCATTTGTATTAGGGTTGAATACTTAGGGACATTTTGCTCTCTTTTGTTGGATTCAGGAAATTTTATAAAATAAACTTTATTGCCCATCCTTTCAGGATACCTGGAATCAGTGTTACAATTTTTTAAGCATAAACACCATCAACCCGATGCAAGCTTCGGATCTTCCAATGTTTCTCAATGGCGCTGAAACCTAAAGATGTCCGAGTTTCCCATGCTACTGATACTCGACTGCCATTGGCTAGTCGGCCTTCAAGGGAGGGGCTTACCGATTGGTCAGTTGTTTTAGCTGAGATTAATATATGCTACCCTAGTATCTCCAGTTTACAGTGAGGATGCTTCAGTCCATCAGAGAGTAGCTTCAGACCTCTAACTCCTAGTTTATTCCCAGACAGATCCAGTTCTCTCAGATGTGAGGAGTTTGATATCAGAGCTGATCTCAGAGCAGCACAACCTTTAGCTTTGATGCCACAATCCCACAACCTGCAGAACAACAACACACACTTCCCTCTCTTAGTTCAGCAGGAACAATGACATTAACACAGACATTATACAATTAAAGTATTTACAAATTTTAATACGCCTCTCTTTAAAAGATGCAGTATATGTCCCTGGGCCCGTATTCATGAAAAATTTAGTGCAAAGAGTTGCTTCTTGTGACAGAATTTCTAGAAATGTGGCTTTTTAAAATGAAAGAAAAGATTCTAGTAAAGAAAAAAGTAATTCAGAAAGCATCTTAACCCCTTTAAAAGAGGTCTTAAGGTACAAAATTGTTAGGAGTACGGACAAGAGCATTTAAGAGGCTTAAGAGTTTCTTCAGCAGTGAGAAAATTGACAAAACATGAAGAAGGAGAAGAAATTAGTTGCACACAATACATGACAATGAGTTAATAAGACACTACACATTAGATACTGCAGAGATTATGTATGTGACCGATCTTATTAGACACATCCCTTACCAAAAAAGTAGTGTACTTCGAGTTTATTTTAAGTATGCTTAAGTATATTTTTAAGTATATTTTAAGTAGTATGTATACAAATATAAGTGTACTAGTAGTATACTTGTAAATGTACTATTTCAATACTCCTTGAGACTAAATTGGCCCACTTTCTGTATATATATTCCAAAGTATACTAAAAATGCCACTACAAGTATTTAATTTGTAAACTATCAGTATACTTTAGGATCTTATCGAACGGACACACAAAATTACACTGCAGAATCAAAGCAGTCCTTACATGAAATTGAGAAGTCTCCTCTCAGCCATCTGTGGTCTCAAAAAGTAATAAATGATCAACCATAGACTAAATAACTCCCTACCCTGTTCTGCTTATCTCCATAAAGACACAGGAAGGGAGAGATTTAGCCACATCCTGGATCTGCAAGCACTGAGACAGACATTACGGAACCCTTTTGACCATTTTAACGCCTACATTTATGATTTAATCAACAAAGAGACAGATATGCGTTGACGCAGATGCTCAACAGATCTCCACAGAAATGACTTTCTAACCCCAGGATATCGCTTGCCCTCCTCTACATTCCAGAGGACACTCGCTCTGTCTCTTCTGCGCTTTCTACCAAAAGACAATCAGTAATTACTGCTGCTATTAAAGCAAGATACTCAATAGACAACATGAACTAATGTTATATTCTATGTCTTTTATATGCTTGGTGGTTATCAGAATTTAGGATATTTTAATCTATGCCTTAATCCCGTGTGGTAGATAAATCTAGTATACATTCTCTGTATATGCTTAATACTTGATGTTGAATGAAAGCTGGTTTCATTGGCAACAATTTTATGTGGATTAAATGTTGACCTTCAGCATCATACGCATGATTATAACACTTTGCTAGGATATTTTCTTCATGTAATAAATCGACTAGCCTATAATGTATGCACAGAAAAGAAGCCATACGGGGCGGGGCTCTGCCACACAGGGATAATTTGATTGGAAAAGCATCGAGTGGGAGGAACTGAAATCAGCCTGCTAAAAACGGGACATAGTCTTGCTTGCTTGTTTGGGCGCTGCTTACACACACTTGAACTGTCGTCTCACTGATCGCGCTGCAAAGACTGAAGAGACTTTCAAAGCTGAGTCCTTGCAAACAGACTTCCTAGGAGCTTCCAGAGCATCATCACGTGACAAAGAAACCAACTGCTTTCAACCAATCAATCTGCCAAGAGCTTTCCTAGAAATGCATCATAGCGCACGACATCAGCGGCCAATCAATAGCCCCGGAGGTTTCCCAACCAGGAAAGAAAACGAACCGGAGACCAGCTGGCAACTCAACTTGAAAGTAAGTAACCAAACAAATAACCATATTTTGCTGGAACGGTCGAATCAATCTTAAAAAAAAAGATAGTAAAGTTCTCTGCTTGTGACTTCCTCAGGTTGAATTTATGAAATAGCAAAAGAGTACTAGACATAAACTTCATGCAAACGCTATAACTCCTGAACTGTGTGTATATGTGTCTTAAGTTTAGTTCATGTATCGTAGAGTAACGTAGAGTAAATATTTTTTAAGAATCCTTGTCTCCTGTAGTTTAATTTTCAAGTAGAAACATCTGCCAAGATTTTGTGTTACCTTGCTCATGGTAAAATTCTCACTGTGTTTGAAAATATCGTTGGCCATGAATAAGTAAAACAAATTGATAAGACACAAAGTTCGACTACGACGCTAGACGTCTTAAGTTGATAAGGGGTAAATTATTTGAATCAGATCAGTTCAATCAAATCAACCCGAATCTATAAGATTCCCAAAAGGATCAAATCAGAGTTAATTTAATTACAATACCTATAAGTTTGCTTTTAGTATAGTTGCAGTACTAGCTAAAAATTTTGATGTAAACAAGTCGTGTACTAAAATTTTACTACTGTTATACTTAAAGTATACTTAAATGTATACTTTTATATACTAGAAAGTGGGCCAATTTAGCCCCAATGAGTATTGAAATAGTACACTTACGAGTATACTACTAGTACACTGATATTTGTATACTTACTACTTAAAGATATACTTAAAAGTATACTTAAAAATATACTTGAACTTTACATAAGTATACTTAATAAATAACTTCGAAGTATACTACTTTTTTAGTAAGGGATGCTAACATTTCCAACATAGCATGGAAATACCATACTGCCAGGAATAGAAGTAATCACCACATTAACATATTTAGCAACTGGAAAGATGCAAATGGGCAGCAGTGATGATTTGGGTATGTCACAAACTTCTGTAAGCAAAGAGATCACAAAAACAATTACAGCACTTTCAGAACCTTGTGTCACTGTCATTTCCTCTCAAATACATTAAGTACAACATTAACAGCATGGTAAAAATAAATAAAGAATATATATATATATATATATATATATAGTGTGTGTGTGTGGTAAAACAGGAAAATTACACCTATCATTTGAAAATGAAGGCTTATGATAGACCCTACACTTGTGCTCTTTTATTTTCTTCTGGGACAACCAACGAATCACAGTCTTCAAAAGGCTATGTCATACCTAGCAATGGGGACAGGCTTGCCTCCTCACCAAGATAAAAGTTTTGTCTTTTCCTCACCCATACTTGCTTTTAGATTGGTCCTGAATCACTCAAGTTAAGACTCCTTCGTATAATTTTATATAGATAAATTAGGAGCTTCCTGATAGGATTCTTATTAGCTTTAAGAACACAGGCCCAGGTGTCCCTAGAAAGTTTGAATAGAGTTTCAGCTCAAAATACCTCTCAGATCATTTATGATACCATGTCCATGTCCTAAGTGTTTTCAGGTTTGAAATCGTCATTCCAGAGTTTTTGTTGTTAGGGTTCAAATCTAATGGCACTGTTCTTGCCAGGTCACACAGATCCAGTTCAGCTCTGTTTTAACGGACATACTGTGACGAGTGGCTGCCTCGCCTTATCATCATCATCACCCCGTCCTTAACGCTGCCCTTCACCAGGCTCCGGCGGGAGTGGGTGTGTGAGAGAGGAGGCGTTGAAACAGCGTGAGGCACACCCGATGTTAATGAAGCCTCATCACTGCCGCTGTTAAACGCAGAGGGCGCCTCTCCTCGGGAGACCGGTCTCTTCCCCGCATGCACGCTGGTGTCCTCGTGGGTCCAGGAGGAGCGTGGGGATCCCGCCGCCAGAGCTGTGAGCTGCGGAACCGCGATCCGGACGAGAACCGCACCCACTATACAGCTGACGGGCCAGGATGCCGGGTCAGTATAATCCCTGGAAGTGCCGCGGGCCAAAGGAGGATGAAGCCACCGCCCCTCGCGCCCAGACCAGAGAGGAGCGCGTGTGCGGCTGCGGACTCCGCCCCTTACCTGGGCCCTTCCTTCTCGAAAACTGCCCCTCCTTCACAAACCCCGCACGCAGCAATCCCCTGTTTATTTTGGACACTTTTCCCATTTGGACACTTTATTTTATATGTTAAATAAAAGCCTCTCCGAGGCCTGATGCCACACCCACTGTGTCTGTCGTTTGCTCTTCCCGCCACAATACAAATGTCCAATAAGAACACAGAGCATCCTGGTGTCATGAGATAAGTTTGACTCTAGTTTTCTTTTCCTTTCTATTTCGTGTAGTGCTTTCCTTGGCTCAGCTGTTCGCGATCACAATCAGCGCTCGCTCGGACTGCACCTGTTCCCTCTTTACACTGATTTTCCTCACTATTTCTCTCTGTGTGTTACTAGACTTTTTACCATATTATTGTGTCTCGCTGCCAGTCTCTTAGTAAACTCCTTTCCGTCTACTGTGAGGTCTAGTTGCGTCCAGTCCTGTCTTGTCTAGTCATATCCTGTCGAGTGGCTAATTAGGATTTCTGACCAGTCTCCCAGTAACCCGCCGCTTGCATTTCGCTCTCCTCCGGAGCCTGTACAGCCTGTTAGGTAGCCATACCTCGCCCTGCTACCCAGGATGACACACCTGTACTCTCAAGTCAAGTCAATTCCTATGTTCCAGTTATTCCTGAGTTAATGACCAGTTCTGCGACTGCCAGATTCAGCCATTTAAAGGCAGACTGCCTGAGTTTATCTTTAAATTGACAATAAATCCTCTGACTTGCTTATGCCTCTGGGTTCTTTTGTTGTAATTATTTAGTTATTTAGATCAGTCAAAATATACACAAAATCTTAATGTTTTTAAGTATAAAAATGAGGCCATATCTCTGGTCTCTGTGAATACAGAGACAATGGCAACAAGCCACATTAGCCGTGCAACATGATTACAAACACATTCAGAAAGGCAGCATTATTGTGTTTGTGCTAGCTGCTCTAATGAAGAGATGAACATTGACTCTGTGCAGCTCACTCAGGGAGAATTTAATAGAGCAGATTACATCACCAATTGTGTGACCACATTGGGCTTGCAAACAAATGAGTTTAATAATTTATTATTTGTTATAACGTTTAGCTTTATTGTGTGTTAATGTAAATTGATATGATCTGAACAACATGTTCAGATCATATATCCTAAAATAATGTGATTATCTTCTCAGTTGAGATTAATGTATGATCTTACGTCAATTTCTCCAGTTTACAGCGAGGATCCTTCAGTCCATCAGAGAGCTGCTTCAGACCTGCATCTCCTACATTATTCTTAGACAGATCCAGTTCTCTCAGATGTGAGGAGTTTGATCTCAGAACTGAACTCAGAGCAGCACAACCTTCATCTGTGACGCCACAATAACTCAACCTGAATAAATGATTAACAATGTTTAACTCAGAAAAGATTATACTTAGGCATTAATATTATTGAACATTTATATTATTGAGCACAAAGTGAGAAATCAAGACAGGGCAACCAAATATGACATGAATCAGAATCACTGTATCATCTGGAGAATCGGGATGTAGAAAATATGAAATCATTAATCAGCAAAATTACTGAATTATGGTGTGTTAAATGTATTCAGCAGTGGTACAGAGCAGCATGCCCCAAAAACTTAAAATCTGTAATAGAAAAGCGTTATTAATAATCGATAGAAAGAAAAATGAATGTTGCCCAATCTCAATCTTGTGTCACACACTGAGACAATCTCAACAGTAGTGAACACGAGGTCTACATAAGATTTGTTGTATAGCACCAGACTAAATTTGCGAGTTTGTTCAGTTGTAGGTGAAAATACATTGCTTATATGTGGTGCATTTATTATTATTCTCATTCAACCAACACTTCACCATTATGAACATCAAAAACCATGAGTGAATGGAAGTGTTGCCTATGTCACGGTTGTGGAGAAACAAGTTCATCTGTATATTCCACTGGTAAATGAGCGAAACAGACTTTGGAAAATTGTGTTTGCAGTTTATCCTTATAGTTTTTAATTAAAAATATTCACAAACATGTCATTTTAAATTAGAGAAAAAAAGGTGAATGTTTTTCTTAAATGTGTGCCAAAATGATTGACACCCCTCTCATTCTTATGATAATAATTGATATTTGTTCTGTTGGATTGGCTTTGCATTTCATGATGGTCAATGATTAGACTAACTCACTATGACAACTGTTATAGATTTTTTTGGTGACTGTCTTGCACACATATTTTTCTTGTTGCTCTTGTGCTATATTTAAGATGTAGGGTGAAAATTGCAAATAATATTATTGGTGACTGAATATTTTGTGAACATTGTGAATAATAGACACATTTAATAAACTATAAAAAATCCACAGCCTGCTTTGGTCATATTTACCAAAAGTGCCAAGATTTTTGAAGAACACTGCATTCAGAAATAACCAAATTTACATTTGCATTTTCATGTTGAGATTAACATAAGATCTTAGTTTCTCCAGTTTACAGCAAAGATCCTTCAGTCCATCAGAGATCATCTTCAGACCTGCATCTCCTAGTTTAATCCAAGACAGATCCAGTTCTCTCAGATGTGAGGAGTTTGATCTCAGAACTGATCTCAGAGCAGCACAACCTTCAGCTGTGATGCCACAATCACACAACCTGCAGAACAACAATACAAATACAGAGGGACTATGATAATAAATCCTATTTCTGTGTGGGTGTTACGTCCTAGGAAATATTATTATTATAATATTTAGATTTTTATTTAGGGGCCTGAAAAAGTGACATATATATACGTTGATTTGCAGTGGGGATTGCCTGCCATGGCTGAGAGTCTGCGTTATCCATTTTCTAAGCTTTTCTCAGTAGGCTCATTTGAGATTAACAAAATCTGTGCAGAACCGATCACCAGTGATCACCGCAAGATGCATGCCGGTTAAAAAAGTGTCCGAGTTACGTTCGACTTGCTCTGGTGTCATGCTGGCGTGTGCCAAAAACTCTCGTGACAGCGAGGCGTGTCGGATTGCGCAGTCGAACACAGTTGCTCTCCACCGACTGCACCGATCAAAAGTATGATGGGAAACGACTGACTGACAACAGCTTAATGCTCATTGGTTCAGACAACCATGATGCTGCGTTCTCATCTAAAATGTAAAAAAATTATAATCTGATTTCATGTGATTATGTGTTTAAATTACTCATGAATATTCCCAAACAATATGACAGTGCAATCTCTGTGTGAGATATGCAATTGTTGTCACATTTCTATAAAAATCTAAAATACATGTTTGTATTAAAGTAAAGATGGATGATAAATACACCTTTTGTATGGAATTAAAGTGCAAGGATTTTGAGTGTTTTGTTCATATTTATTTTCTTATAAATCAACAGAACTGAAATTATATCATGTTTATCAGCAGCACAGCAAATGAGTGTAAATAACGCGATATCTGCCTTTGATCTCGTAGGTATCTGCTTCACTTGTTACATTTCGAGAGGTCAGAACGGTCCATCTTGACTCGGCTTATTTCACTCCTCCCCTCACTGCAGCTGCCTACTCTACATTTCAGGCGAGGCCAGGAGCATATCAAAGAAGTCTAGTATTTTTCAAGAGTATGAACTCTTATGTTTAAATTACTGCGCTGTATTATGCATGAGGTCGTCTTACAGTGGAGAATTCAAATATCATGAGAGAGCTTCTGTCAGTTCATCTCTGTAAACACAACCGAACAATATTTAATATATAAAAACACATGGAGCGCACATGAGAGAGTAGTTTCATGGCACACCGCTATGGGTTTAATAAAACTCGCTGTGTGGATCATAGTTCATATCCGGACCGGAGCAAGCTTGTTTTCTGTATTCTCATGCTCCAAACATGAACCAGCACGTGTGCATGCGCACATATTGTGTCTTCTTCACATGAAATATGGGCAAATAAGGGTGCTGATACAGCGTAAGTCCGATCATGAACACCATCACAGCTAGGAATGTTATTGTTCTAAGAATGTTCGGAGAACATTTACATTACATATGTTCTTGTAATGTTTTCAGCTGCAAGTTTTATTTTAGTTCCCAGAGTGTTCTCCTGACCTAAAAGGTAGGATAGCATTCTCTAAAAACATTCTAAAAATGTTAACTGATAGCATTATTAGAACATTATCCCCTAACATTCAAATAAAGATTTAAGTGGGAAACTTTCATTGGACATTGGATGTGGACTCAAATGTTGCTCAGATGTCAAATTTTGGTTGAAATTAAAAACCCAACCTTTGTTTGATGAAGCTCAAACTTCCTTAAATAACTCCATAAACACCATTACTAGCTTAACTTATTATACACCAGATTGCCTGTATATCTGTTATACATGTACAGAAGGCTTTATTGAGATTAACAGTGGTTTAGATGTTGATGTCTGTTTGAAAGTAATATACTGAACAAAATTATAAACGCAACACTTTTGTTTTTGCCCCCATTTCTCATGAGCAGATCTCAGAGATCTAAGACTTTTTCTATGTACACAAAAGGCCTATTTCTCTCAAATATTGTTCACAAATCTGTCTAAATCTGTGTTAGTGAGCACATCTCCTTTGCCGAGATAATCCATCCACCTCACAGGTCTGACATATCAAGATGCTGATTAGACAGCATAATTATTGCACGGGGGGGCAAAACCAGTCAGTATCTGGTGTGACCACCATTTGCCTCACGCAGTGCAACACATCTCCTTCACATAGAGTTGATCAGGTTGTTGATTGTGGTCTGTGGAATGTTGGTCCACTCCTCTTCAATGGCTGTGCGAAGTTGCTGGATATTGGCAGGAACTGGAACACGCTGTCGTATACGCCGATCCAGAGCATCCCAAACATGCTCAATGGGTGACATGTCCGGTGAGTATGCTGGCCATGCAAGAACTGGGATGTTTTCAGCTTCCAGGAATTGTGTACAGATCCTTGCAACATGGGGCCGTCCATTGTCATGCTGCAACATGAGGTGATGGTCATGGATGAATGGCACAACAATGGGCCTTAGGATCTCATCACGGTATCTCTGTGCATTTAAAATGCTCTCAATAAAATGCACCTGTGTTCATTGTCCATAACATACGCCTGCCCATACCATAACCCCACCGCCACCATGGACAACTCGATCCATAACGTTGACATCAGCAAACCGCTCACCCACACGAGACCATACACGCTGTCTGCCATCTGCCCTGCACAGTGAAAACCGGGATTCATCCGTGAAGAGAACACCTCTCCAAAGTGCCAGACGCCATCGAATTTGAGCATTTGCCTACTCAAGTCAGTTATGACGACTAACTGCAGTCAGGTCGAGACCCCGATGAGAATAACGAGCATGTAGATGAGCTTCCCTAAGACGGTTTCTGACAGTTTGTGGAGAAATTCTTTGGGTATGCAAACGGATTGTTGCAGCAGCTGTCCGGGTGGCTGGTCTCAGACGATCTTGGAGGTGAAGATGCTGGATGTGGAGGTCCTGGGCTGGTGTGGTTACACGTGGTCTGCGGTTGTGAGGCTAGTTGACTATACTGCCAAATCCTCTGAAACGCCTTTGGACACGGCTTATGGTAGAGAAATGAACATTCAATTAACAGTCAACAGCTCTGGTGGACATTCCTGCAGTTAGCATGCCAATTGCACGCTCCCTAAAAACTTGCGACATCTGTGGCATTGTGCTGTGTGATAAAACTGCACATTTTAGCGTGGCCTTTTCTTGTGGCCAGCCTAAGGCACCTGTGTAATAATCATGCTGTCTAATCAGCATCTTGATATGCCACACATGTGAGGTGGATGGATTATCTTGGCAAAGGAGAAGTGCTCACTAACACAGATTTAGACAGATTTGTGAACATTATTTAAGAGAAATATGCCTTTTCTGTGCATAGAAAAAGTATTATATCTTTGAGTTCAGCTCATGAAAAATGGGGGCAAAAACAAAAGTGTTGCATTTATAATTTTGTTCAGTGTATATACAGCGCCCTCCAAAAGTATTGCAAAGTTGCAAAATTGCTCTGCTGGCTGTTGAGTCTTAGACATTTGCAAATATGATTAAAAGATGAATATGAGACAAAACAACAGAATGTCACATTTTATTATTGGGTGATTCAACACAGATGTTTTACCAGCTAAGAAGATCAGCACTTTTAGAGTTTCATCCTCCTATCTGATGTGAGCATAAGTATTGGAACAGTTGCCTCACAGGTCGTTCTAAGTGATCAGCTCTGTCATGTTACATTAATTCTGCATCCTGAAACTTGCAATCGATGATGACACACACAAACCATGATAAAGAGCTGACTTTGAAAGACAAGCACGCAATTTGGATGCTAAGGAAAAGAGCAAGTAAATTAGAGCTCTAGCAAAAACAAAGGGCATGGATAAATCAAGAGTTTGCAAACAACCAGCGACACCAGCAACCAACAATGACCTGATTGGCTGAGAAAACAACAGTAGTTGATAACAGACAAATCATAA
The DNA here is from genome assembly GCA_027564155.1 of Gymnocypris eckloni scoliostomus. Taxonomy (NCBI): domain Eukaryota; kingdom Metazoa; phylum Chordata; class Actinopteri; order Cypriniformes; family Cyprinidae; genus Gymnocypris; species Gymnocypris eckloni. The sequence goes on from CM050416.1 coordinate 35,528,014, forward strand.
AAGCTGTGAAAATGAACCCTAAAAGTCGTGTCTGTAAAATCACCATCAACATCCAGAAAGCTGGGGTGATGCTCTGACAATCTACTGTCCTCAGGAGACTTTGACACAGAATTACAGTTCAAAGAGAGAGTGAGCTGGGTGTGAGGGGTCCAGTGACTTTCTTTGCCCTTTTTCTCACTCTGGAGTCTTGGAAGCTGGGCAGAGGAGCACCGATAATCCTCTCAGCAGTCCTGACTGTCCGTTGTAGTCTTCTGATGTCTGTTTTGCTTGCTGAACCAAACCAAACAGTTATAGATGAACACAGGACAGTCTTGATGATGGCAGAGTAGAACGGTTTCAGCAGCTCCTGTGGCAGGTTGAACTTCTTTAGCTGGTGGAGGAAATACAGCCTCTGCTGGGCCTTTTTCGCAATAGAGCCGAAGCATACAATCTCATCTGTAAAGCATTGTGGAGGTGTCGTCATGGCATGGGCATGTATGACTGTCTCTGGAACAGGCCCTCTCATCTTTACTAATAACTTAATGTATGATATGACAGTATGACAGTAGCATAATTAATTTGGAAGGGTACAAAACCATCTTGGCTACCAATATTCAAGAAAATGCCACCAGATTAATTGGGAAATGCTTCATATTACATCAGAACAATGACCCAAAACAACATGCCAGTTAAGTTAAGGTGTTTATAAGGGCAAATAAATTGAAAGTCTTAGATTGCCCAAGTCGATCTCCAGATTTAAATCTGATTGAACATGAATTTCACCAGCTAAAGAGGAGAGTAAATTAAGAAACTCCCCAAAACAAGCAACAATCAGAATTGGCTGCATTAAAGGCTGGAAAAAGCATTTCAAAGGATAAGACCAAAAGTCTGGTGATGTCTATGGGTCATAGACTCACTGCTGTGTTTGTGCGCAAGGGATCTGCAACTAAATAATAGCTTTTAATCTTTTATATCTGCCTTATGTTCAACTGTCCCAATACTTATGCTCACATCAATGAGTGGGACGAACTGAAAGTGCAGTTCTCTTTATTTGTTAAAACATGTATGTGTTGAAATGGCTAATACTAAAATGTGACATTCGGCAGTTTTGTCTCATGTTCATCTTTGAAGGTTTAATCATATTTGCAAATATCTTCACTTCACAGCTAACAATTTTGTCTTTACTATTCCAATACTTATGGGGAACTGTGTGTGTGTGTGTGTGTGTGTGTGTGTGTGTGTGTGTGTGTGTGTGTGTGTGTGTGTGTGTGTGTGTGTGTGTAATGTATTTTCACATTTAGCTACTATATATATTAACACTTAGATGGGAGCATGTGTGCTTCATATATATGTAACCAAATCTGCCACTTTTATTTTGCAATATATATATATATATATAACCAAATCTGACTAATTTATTTTGTAATATATATCCATATGTATGTATATATCCCGTAATGTATGACTATGCATATGTGTGTGTATATATATTAATATAATATTGTTTATATCTACTAAATGTATGTGAAAACAAATTTTTACTATATATATATATATATATATATATATATATGTAAAACTTGCTACGTGTACAGCGTTAGGCTCACTGAGACTTGTAACAGCACCTGTATATTGTTGGTTTGATTGCTATTGTTCTCATTTAAGTCGCTTTGGATAAAAGTGTTTGCTGAATGATTAAATGTGGACGTTAATTTGTCTGAATCTGTATAGAATTGGGGACCTTTGTAGGCCTATCGGGAATGTATTTTTGAAACACTTCATTTTGTATGTAAACCCACATGTTAATAAAAAGGAAAACGTGTTTCAGTAAAGCATTGTAGCACTGTATTGTTTCGGTCTTATGGCTTGGGCTGTAGTACTCGAGTCCGGACTCGAGACGTTTTTCTATCATCTCGGACTTGTCTTGGACTCGTTGGTATTTGGACTCTGACTTGTCTCGGACTTGTCTCGGACAAATGTTCAAGTTGCTCTCGACCGAGTCCAGCAATATATGCTTTTTTTTCTCTTTCAAAACAAAGACTGGCTTGTTCTGCAAATGGGTAATGTAATTGCCATTGGTTTAACTCCATCTAGAATGGGCATTGTCATTGGTCCATCTAGAACGGGCATTGTCATTGGTCCCCTGTTAAATGCACAGCTGCGTCATATGAGTGTGCTTGCGCTGCGTGGAGGCATAAATTATCTTTATTTTGGCCACAGACACGCTGTCGGCAAGTTGCATAATACATCGAATTTAATGTTTTGCCACAATTAGGTTTTATAAATCGAGGAATCGTGATTTTGAATAGAAATATTACCAAACACTAGAATTAGACACTTTGATAATAACAGTAAGAGAAAAGAACAATCCAACGCGTCGATGCACATGATTAATCTCACGTGTGATGCTCTCTAGGTGCCATTCACACAGAATGTGTTTTGTGTTGATGCGGGCAGTGGAATAGGAAAAATACAAGAAGATGTGAGTTAAACATCTTTTAATAACTAGAGTGCCGCTTTTAGAAAGCCGTTTCATGCGAGAGGCTGCAAGAGAGAGCGGCGCAACGCGTCCATTACATAGAAAAACAACGGAACAGCAGCGTAATCAAATACAAAACCTGTGAAGAAACTTACTGTACTGTATATCTGATATTTCAGGTTTGCATCAGGACAGGCTGAGAACTGCTGTTCATTGTTTTACAGAGCCTTTATAGTTAATAATAGCACTCTAGGTGTTATACCTTCAGTCATTTTGAATTGAATTAACTTGAGTTTTTGGAGCATTTGTCTTGTATTATTTCAGAACATATAGCCTAATATGCATAATATAAGTTTGTACAAGATGTAGTTGTAGTTCATCTTTTCTGCAAAGATATTTAGTGATTTGTTTCACATTTACATCATGAAGACAACGTCATGTGTGGTGCACTTAGAATATACTATTCTTTAACTAGAGGGTTAATAAAGAGAAAGTTTCTTGAATCATGTTGTAGTTACATTTTCAAGTTGACTAGATAAAATCTTACAAAATCGAGAATTGGTCAAATATATTAGTGAAATTGCTAAACCTAAAATATCCTCCTGAGACGCCCCAAAAAAAAAGTTTCATGTCATTACATTGTTTAGACCATAAGAAAAAAAACAAATTGAAAAACTATTTTATTCATATTTGATTATATGTCCTCTGTAGAGGATAAAAGGACTAAAATTAAATGGCATGAATAGAAAACGGAAAAATCAATGGGAGTTTTTTTAAATCACCAAATACATTTTTAGGTTTCAGGATTTTTTTATACTAAACTTTGTTTAAGGATGATTCTCAACTATGTTTTAAAATGTATAACAAAATGATTTGATATACTATTTTGTTTTATGCAATATGTGTGTAAAAAATTCCATAAACTGGTTTCCCATTAAACACAGTGTACCTATACACTGTATCTAATTTGCTTATTAATGTGTTGCTGTTGGGACAGAATGTTGAAAAAAATCATAATGGGAGTAATACATGGCCAGATTTTCATAATATATATGATATTTCATAAGCAAACTGATATATAATTTATTTCCCTATTCAATTGTTGTCTCCCAAAATGCATAATAAACATGCTTTTAGTCCTGGTGTCCTCTACATTGAACATGTATGAAATGATGTCCTGTTTCATAACAGAAAGTTATATTTGAATTTGAAAACCCATAACATTTTCCTGAGATGTTGCTTTATGACAAACAATCTGAAAATGATTCAGATTTAAAAGACATTACAGAATATAATCATATTTCCATAAGGATGTACAATTTTTCACTAAATTAAATATTGCCATCTTTAAAGGCATAGGAGAGGGTTTAAAAAACCTTTAGTATCTCAATAAAGCCCTGAATGAGCTCTGTGCAGGACATCCAGGCTTATAACTGTGACATGTGAGGTCTCAGAGAAATTCACTAAAATAGAATGTCCACTACAGAGGCAAAAACTCCATAGCTGGGTCTCAGGAGGATAAATAAAATAGCCTAATTTGATCCTGCAGTGTTGCTGCACATGCTTTAGATCAATACAAACAATAATGCAAAAATATTATATTAGAATAGAAGATATGCCGTCTCTCGTATCACATCAATTATCAATAATTAAGTATGTGGTTTTGAAGAAGATTTTTTTCTTTCTCTGTTTTGACCGTCTCATTTGGACTTGGACTTGGACTTGGACTCGAACCTCTTTGGACTCGGACTTGACTCGGACTCGAACCTCTTTGGACTTGGACTTGACTCGGACTCGAACCTCTTTGGACTTGGACTTGTCTTGGACTCGACAAAGGTGGACTTGACTACGGCCCTACTTATGGCTTAATATATATTTTATATATATCAATATATGGCTATACATGGTTCATGCATATATTGCAGAATATTAAAAAATATAAGCACTAGAGTCCCATATATCAAAATATATTACTTTATATATCACATTATATCATGCAATATATTCACTTATATTTTTGTTTCATAAGGGCTACCCACGAAGCGGTCGCGCTGAAAGCGCCTCTCTTCATGTTATCAGTGAAATCCGACTCCTGCTACAATATGTCACGGCTCGGCAGCACATGGCGTATGAGCAGGAGCTTTGGAGCGGAGCAGACCATGCACTCTCACAAATGCAACCAAGTAAAATTTGAAATCACACGTTGTCAAAATACGGTCGCAAAAGCCCTGTTTAAAATCATCCTTTTAGTAGGGTTTACGTTTAAGCCCTTGGGGTCAGATAGACCCCAAACTTTTACAGAGCAATTTCATAAGGAAATATATATTTTCATATGACAAACTATATCATTTTTTATTTACTTTTCAGCTATACATTTATGCTGTTTTTGTGGATATTTGAACAAGTCCAGGACCACTGTCCCATGATGGAGGTGGGATTGCTGATCCGGGTCCCCGACTCCCCGGGGGCTGCCCCTGATCAAGCCGGGCAGTACCAAATACCTGTAAGTATTAAAGGGGGTACATATCAGGCTTTGGTGGATTCCGGCTGTAACTAAACCTCCATCCATCAAAGCCTGATGCAGCAGAGGGCGTTGGATATGAGCCGCAAGGTAGAGGTGAGGTGTGTGCACGGGGAGGTGGCGGATTACCCCTTAGTGCCTGTATCGATAAAATTTTGGGGAAAAGCGCATAGAATGGAGGTGGCGGTTAATTCCCACCTCAAGCATCCGCTGATTTTGGGTACAGATTGGCCGGGTTTCACACAATTGTTGGGGATAGTGTGTGTGGATGTTTCTTGGCAGACGGGGCGGGGCCAGGAGGAGGCGGTGGCTCAGACTGGGGAAGCGTTAGCGGTCCCTTCACCGCCTGCCTCGGAGGAAGCGACAGCCAGTGAGGTGGTGAGACCTCCTGAGCTGGATGACTTTCCTCTGGAGCAGTCGCGGGATGAGACGCTCAAAAACGCGTATGATCGGGTCCGCTCCGTTGACGGGCAGCTTCTCCAGCCAGATGTCCCCCTCTCCTTCCCCTATTTTTCCCTTATAAAAGAGAGGTTGTATCGGGTAACCCAAGATGCCCAGTCAAAGGAGATGACAACCCAATTATTAGTCCCCAAGAGCCGTTGGGAAATGCTTTTCCAGGCGGCGCACTGTACTCCCATGGCAGGCCACTTGGGGGAGGCAAAGACATGCGAATGCCTCGTGGCTTGATTCTTTTGGCCGGGCATTCACGAGAACGTTCGCCGGTGGTGTGCGGCGTGTCGTGAATGTCAGTTGGTAAATCCACCGGCCACCACCAAAGCGCCCTTGCTGGCAGATCCCCTTATCGCCACTCTCCAAAGAAAAGACAGCCTTCACCACGCCGTTCGGGTTACACCAATTAATAACGCTGCCGTTCGGGGTTGAGCTCCGCCACCTTTCAGCGCCTCATGGATAAAGTCCTCCGGCCGCTGGCAGCGTCGCTGCTCTATCTGGATGACATCATCATCCATACTAATGATTGGCAGCGGCATATAGAACATCTCCGCGCTGTCCTGAGGTCGCTGATGGTGGCTGGGCTCACGGCGAACCCGCGGAAGTGTGCAATTGGGCGGGTGGAGGTACGGTATCTGGGTTTCCACTTGGGGCATGGGCAGATGCGTCCCCAAATTGATAAGACGGCTGCAGTTGCGGCCTACCCAAGTCCCAAGACCAAAAAGGAGGTGAGACAGTTCCTGGGGCTGGCGGGATATTATAGGAGGTTTATTCCTAATTATTCGGACCTCACCAGCCCGCTGACTGATCTCACTAAAAAGGAAGCACCCGACCCGGTCCAGTGGACGGAGCTGTGCCATCAGACCGTAACCAAGGTGAAGGCTGCCCTGTGCAGCGGGCCGCTCCTTCACTCTCCTAACTTTGATCTCCCCTTTTTTTTACAGACGGACACGTCGGACAGGGGGTTGGGTGCCGTCTTGGCCCAGGTGGTCCATGGGTGAGGTGCGGTTGGTGCTGATCTGAAAGCTCTCAAGAGAGACCAGATACAGCACCGTTGAGAAAGAGTGCGGCCATCCGGTGGGCGTCCTCACCCTCCGCTACTACCTCCTGGGTCGAGAGTTCACCCTCTGTTCGGACCACACGCCCCTCCAGTGGCTCCACCATGTGAAGGATCACCCTTGTCTCTGATAACGCGCGGATCACCCGTTGGTATCTAGCTTTACAGCCTTTTAAGTTCAAGGTGGTCCACAAGCTGGGGGTGCAGATGGCTGTAGCCGACTTCCTCGCTAGGAATGGTTGGTGGGGGTATGTGGCGAGGGGGGTGTGGGAAGGCAGTGGGAGAGCGGGTTCTGAGACGAGCGATGAAACGGAGTGCAAGTGAATCATGATTAACATCTGAGTCTAATTCCAATGATTGTCGGAGAGACAAGACAAAAGGGCCCCACAGTCCTGGAGAAGTGGGAGAGTTCACGTCCATCCACGAGAGCACGAGCACGAGACCAGTCCTGACAGAGAGAGTACCTGGAAGGCAACAAGCCGACGCCCGGCAGTTTTATTTTGTGCAATAAAGAACACCATTTGCTCGCCACCCCTGACTTCCACGTCTTCCTTCCCTACAAACCCTGAACCTTGTTACAAAATGTGATTCAGAAACACACATTCACGGCAGCCAGAGAAAAACATAAGTTTAAAAGTCAAGGATCAGGAACCCAACTAAAGCAAGCGCTTACCTCCATAACGGTGACTTCAAACGTTATTATTTTCAATAAAACAACGCTAAGGCTTCCTGGAGGCTAAGTAAAGGCTACCCGTGCAGGGCCAGTGCTAAGGGGCCAACGTTTAGCCAATGAGCAAATTGTCAGGGGTCCTGCGCTGGCAGCCCTAAGTGGGGCCCACTTAGTAAAGGGCCAGTGCAGGTTTGTTTGCAGGGCTCTTCCTTACTCTGTTGGTGTTCTCCTTTTCTTTCTCTGATCTCTAGCTAAGCTTCCTGTGTGTGCTCAATAATTTTCCCCACAGAGGCTACAAATTAGAAGCACGCCCACCAGAGGATCACAGTCACAGAGAGTCACACTCACCTGTTTTACACACTCAACAATAGCATACACTATACATTGCACATTTACACCCCTGTTTTGTTTGTTTGTTTTGTTTCTTCTTGAAGGTATGTGTCAGTTTCGGTTCGACATCTCCCTCACCCCACCAGAACATGTCTCGTACAACAGAACATGTCAGCCACTGGGAGGATCTGGAAACATGGCTAAGTTATAACTGATTCTCTGTCTCTCTTACAAAAAAAAAACAGCTATACAAATTTATGAAGGAGGGATCAACTGTATTACTTCACAATATACAGTGGGGCAAAAAAGTATTTAGTCAGCCACCAGTTGTGCAAGTTCTCCCACTTAAAAAGATGAGAGAGGCCTGTAATTGTCATCATAGGTATACCTCAACTATGAGAGACAAAATAAGAAAAAAAATCTAGAAAATCACATTTTAAAGAATTTATTTGCAAATTATGGTGGAAAATAAGTATTTGGTCAATAACAAAATTTCATCTCAATACTTTGTTATATACCCTTTGTTGGCAATGACAGAGGTCAAACGTTTTCTGTTAGTCTTTACAAGGTTTTCACACACTGTTGCTGGTATTTTGGCCCATTCCTCCATGCAGATCTCCTCTAGAGCAGTGATGTTTTGGGGCTGTCGATGGGCAACACGGACTTTCAACTCCCTCCAAAGATTTTCTATGGGGTTGAGATCTGGAGACTGGCTAGGCCCCTCCAGGACCTTGAAATGTTTCTGACGAAGACACTCCTTCGTTGCCCGGGCAGTGTGTTTGGGATCATTGTCATGCTGAAAGACCCAGCCACGTTTCATCTTCAATGCCCTTGCTGATGGAAGGAGGTTTTCACTCAAAATCTCACGATACATGGCCCCATTCATTCTTTCCTTTACACAGATCAGTCGTCCTGGTCCCTTTGCAGAAAAAACAGCCCCAAAGCATGATGTTTCCACCCCCCTGCTTCACAGTAGGTATGGTGTTCTTTGGATGCAACACAGCATTCTTTCTCCTCCAAACACGACAAGTTGAATTTTTACCAAAAGTTATATTTTGGTTTCATCTGACCATATGACATTCTCCCAATCCTCTTCTGGATCATCCAAATGCTCTCTAGCAAACTTCAGACGGGCCTGGACATGTACTGGCTTAAGCAGGGGACACGTCTGGCACTGCAGGATTTGAGTCCCTGGGCGCAGTGTTACTGATGGTAGCCTTTGTTACTTTGGTCCCAGCTCTGCGGGTCATTCACTAGGTCCCCGTGTGGTTCTGGGATTTTGCTCACAGTTCTTGTGATCATTTTGACCCCCGGGTGAGATCTGCTTGGAGCCCCAGATCGGGTTATGTGGTCTTGTATGTCTTCCATTTTCTAATAATTGCTCCCACAGTTGATTTCTTCACACCAAGCTGCTTACCTATTGCAGATTGAGTCTTAACCTGGTGCAGGTCTACAACTTTGTTTCTGGTGTCCTTTGACAGCTCTTTGGTCTTAGCCATAGTGGAGTTTGGAGTGTGACTGTTTGAGGTTGTGGACAGGTGTCTTTTATACTGATAACGAGTTCAAACAGATGCCATTAATACAGGTAACGAGTGGAGGACAGAGGAGCCTCTTAAAGAAGAAGTTACAGGTCTGTGAGAGCCAGAAATCTTGCTTGTTTGTAGGTGACCAAATACTTATTTTCCACCATAATTTGCAAATAAATTCTTTAAAAATCCTACAATGTGATTTTCTGGATTTTTTTCTTATTCTGTCTCTCATAGTTGAGGCATACCTATGATGAAAATTACAGGCCTCTCTCATCTTTTTAAGTGGGAGAACTTGCACAATTGGTGGCTGACTAAATACTTTTTTGCCCCACTGTACCCTGTTACCCTATACCAATAAAGTGTTTTCCCAAACCTGTTGATTCATTAAGTTAATGTTTATATGTAAACATAACATATGCAAAGTCCACATTTAATGATTTGATTCTTCAAAGACTTTCATTTAAACCATTCATGGATAACCCATTTTGAGATAAGTCACAAATGGTCTTGTCAGGGGAAAGAATGCTTGTACTTGTGATAAAGTCCAGACACAGAACATAGGAAATGTCCCATGTGCCCTTGCACATCAATCTTTTTGTCAATGATAGCACCTCCACATTATTCCCATAGCATGAGCCGATGAACAAGGAAAGGCAGCCCATAAACAAAAATCCTTCTACAAAACAGAATACAAATATTCAGAAAACAAAATCCATTCATAAAAAGTTGTGTAAATGGCAACATCAAGGCAAAATAACCATTGCCTCACAACTACATTTCACATATACAAATACATACCAAAGTCAAAGCTGATCAGATTAGACAATTTTGCAGTTATAATCAAACATTATTTACAATTGAGCAGCAAACAACTTAGTTTCTCAACAAGGAGGATCTCTGACGAGTATGACGAGGATGACGAATAGGAACACAAAGCATAGCATGCTGTCCTCTATCTCACTCTACTACTTTCTCATCTTTTATCACACCCAGGGAGCACACTAGACCCCCTGGTGGTGAGGATGAAAACTAAACCTACTGAAACATTGTACAGTTCATGATACTGTTTCAAAGTGTTGAGACAGACAGCGACTGTCTGACAGCATCCTGCCTAAGGCTGCTGAAACACTCAAACATCAGACACAGGACCAGCTGGATGACAACATAACAAGCCTCATGGGACAAGATCCAAGTCAAAGCTACACTCACAAAGAATTAGCCAAGCTCACCGGCTGCTTAAGCCACACACTCATCCCCTCCCTCAAGTTAAGTGACAAGCACGCTGCACAACGCCAGCGGGAGCTGACATGTGCACAACAACGCATAGAGCAGCTGGAACTGGAAGCTCAGAAATTACAGGAAGGGCCTGATGAGGTGGAACAAGGTGCCGAGGAGGAGATCAGCAGGCTAAAAGAGACTCTAGCAGCTACCACCCAAGAAATTTAACTAATCAAGGCTGACAAGCTACAGTATGTAGAACAGCTACTGGAAAAGGCAAAGATTGACTTCAGAGACAAGAATGGCAGAATCAAAGCCCTTGAAACTCACCTGGATGAGTCAAGAAATAAGATCAGCCATCTAACATGACAGCTTGACTACATCAAAGAGGAATCTGATAGTTTCCAAGAGGAACTCAAGCACGCCTATGAATCGCACCATGAGCCATCCAGGACACGACGTGCACAGACCTCACCCCTGCCAAGCAGGACCGTGTTCCTTGACTGATACATGAGCAAAAGGGGAAGGGGGCAGTGCTGAAACATTCACCAGCTCCCTCTGAAGAACTTTACCTCACAACGAAACTAAAAGAACCTGCTGCAGCCAGCCGCAGATCATCACGTGGCCAGGACCTAAAAGACCTTGGCAAGCTTGCCAGGAACGTTGGCAAATTCACCCCAAGTGTGCCAGGCAGCCAGGATGTCCAAGCTTATCTCCAAGATATCAATTTCCATATGGAAATGAGACTGAATGTCACTGACAAAGATAAACTTTATGTACTCCGAACGACATCCAGCCCTGAAGTGCAAAGCTTCCTGGACCAACAACCTGCTCACACAAAGACTGATTACTAACTGCTCCGAGAAGCCCTCATTAAAGAGTTTGCTGATCCTGAGTCCGAACAAGACCTAGTGACTGCCCTGGGGATAAAACAAGGATGCCATGAACCTTCTCAAGCCTACTACAACCGACTCAGACGAGCATACTTCAGAACTCACAAAAAACCCGACATGGAGGACGAACTGAACTTCAAAACCTAAGGAACCTTCATCCCTGCGTAAGCCACCATCTTGGTGTTCTCGCATGTCCACGAACAATGAATGGTGCAGAAAGACTAAAACAAACAAAATATGGCCTCAGAAAAGGGCACCAAAACCCCAGAAGTTCTTGACTTCAACACTCAAAGTCAAGGGTTGGCTCTAGAAGGCACCTAACGTCAAGACAGTGTCAACCCGCCACCCAGAGAGTGGAATGTATACCACTGTCCACCAAATAACGGGACTGCCATGCTGGTACCCAACCTAAACAGAGATATGACCGCTGGGACGGACCGCAGGGACGACAATGCTCACCTGGACGACACTGGGAGAAGTCATGGGACCAATCACGGCCTCATGAGAATCATTGGGAGAGATCGTGTAAACAGCCAAGCTCAGTTGGAAACTCAAGAGGGAACAGCTCATGGGAATCCAACGGAAACTCCAAGGAAAAATGACAAGCTCACCCTGGAGCAACCAGCCCAAGGAATCAACGAAAAAATTCACAAAGATTCCAAGCGAACCGAGCTCAAACTGAATCCAAACAAGAACAAAAGACACCACTGTGTTTTGACTCCCAAAGAGCTGATGAAAATTATGTTGAAAGAGTTCTTCCAACGAAAGGAGGAGGATCAGATATGGGAAAAGAAAAAGAAACCAGATTCAGCCTGACTAGCAGCTGGGCAAGAGGGCAGCGACCAGCGACCAGCTGACCCAACCAGCCACAGAAAACAGCACTCCCTCACCTCACTCTCAGAGATCCGCAACCACCGTAACTTCAGATGGACATGAAATCACACCTGAAAACCCAGCAACAGAGTTAGACACTAACTTAACACCTAATGCTCCAGATCACAGCAGCGTCCAACAAACACCTGCTGACGAAACCCCTAAAGTTCCTGAAAGTGCTGTCCTGGTCGTTTGCCACTCAGTCCTGACAGCCTAACTGTTTCCTCCCAAACTCCGGTTACTAGGCATAGCAAGAAAGGTATAGCAAGAAAGTTTTACCTCTCCATCATCATCGAATGACACATCAAAGTCGAAGCCCTTCTTGATATGGGAGCCGACATTACTCTAATGTCTACAGAACTCCTTGAGGAAGTCCAATAAAGAACGAAAAGGACTAACAGAACCCTCAAACTCCAAAGGTGCGAACTAAACGTCCAAGCATACTCCCATACGGGCCTACAACTAAAAAATGTGGCCCCAATCCACCTAGTGGTGGGACTGATGGACCTCGTCCACCCAGTGTACGTCTCACCACTTAACACGTATCCACTCCTCATGAAGTGTCATCTCGTGCTGTGTATAGGGATCGACCGATTTATCTCTTTTTGCCATTTTTTAATTAATAGGCATCGGCCGATTGTGCTGCAAATTAGGCCGATTAATCTACCGGCGCATCTGCAAGCAACACGTGACGCTGCCTCGTTTGGCAAGCAGATTGCCATTCCACTGGCACAACTGATAACCTTGTGATGTCCCCCTCTGCCTGCTTACGTTTTGAAGAGAGAACTACCTGGTAACTCCCCAAGAAAACGGTAAGACTTAAGTTCTTATCCTTCGTTTTTAATCTAGCCTTGTATTTCATTGGTTAAATATGACGCTTCTTTTGGAGAGAGAATGAGAATAACATTTGGAAAAAGAATGCAAGTAACTATTTTAGGGCTGAAACGGTTTCTCGAGTAACTCAAATACAAAAAATCATTGAGGAAAATGATGTGCCTCGAGGAATCATTTTGTCCAATTACTAGGGATGCACTGAATTTTCGGCAGTGGAAAATATATGCCTCGCCGCACCGCCCAGCAGTGTTCAGGTGTCCCCTCTCCCTCAGCAGTCATCACTGCGCCACGTGATACGATGGCGTGTCACGTGGCGAGTATCAGATAGATGGCGTGTCACGTGGTGGTATCAGATAGATCAAGATGGCACCGAGGATGGCAGCCGTGTTGCGACTCGGGAAAACTTTTGCAGTTTTTTATGTTTTATTTGTTTTTGTTGTTTTACGTGTTAGATGTTGTTAGTATAACTGTCTGATAGAGACACGCTTTTGAACATTGGTTCCTCCGTCGGCATAGCAAGGACTTTGAGTTTTGAATGCCGGTGGATTGTTCACAGACACCGCATCAGAGCCTTTTATCTGGTAAATCGAGGAGAGGGCGTTCTCGTCAGACTGAGACGCCGTGCTTTCCGACCTCCTCTTCCAACCATTTTACTGGCCAACGTTCAGTCACTGGATAACAAACTCTGCGAACTGCGGGCGCGCATCTCATACCAACGAGAAACAAGGGACTGCTGTGTTATTTGCCTCACAGAAACCTGGATGTCTGCAATGGTTCCAGACTTAGCCATCGAGCTCACGGGCTTCTCCGTGCACCGCTCGGATAGAACAAAGGAGCTCACAGGGAAAAGCAGAGGTGGAGGTGTTTGTTTCTATATTAACAACTCATGGTGTAATGAAAGGAACATACACTCTATTAAATCCTTCTGCTCCCCGGATCTGGAATTTCATACGCTTCTGTGTCGACCATTCTGGCTACCGAGAGAATTTACAGCGATCATAATCACGCTGTTTATTCCTCCTCAAGCCAACACAGACCAGGCACTCAGGGAACTGTACAGGAATATAAGTGAGCAGGAAACCGCGCACCCAGATGCAGCTTTTGTTGTCACAGGGGACTTTAATAAAGCCAACTTCAGAAGAATAGCTCCAAAATACTTTCAACTACTGTACAAAGTTGAAGAACATTTCAACAACAATAATCCAAGAAGCATGTGGCAGGGCATTAACAACATCACAGGCTTTAAAGGAATAAACCAGCTACTGTGAACATTGCCGCCTCTCTACCGGACGAGGTCAACACCTTTTATGCTCGGTTCGAGGCTGATAACACCGCCCACACAGAGGCTGCGCGGCTGCTGCAGAAGAGGTGAGTCCATTCACGCTTTCTGTCGCGGATGTAACCCGATCCTTCAAGCGGGTGAACATCCGTAGCCGTGAGCCCAGATGGTATACCAGGCCGTGTGCTCAAAGCATCGCTTTCCAGCTAGCCAGGTTTTTACAGACATTTTCAATCTGTCCTCTCTCTGTCTGTGGTTCCCTCATGCTTCAAAAATCCATCATTGTGCCCATACCAAAGAAAAAAGAAAATCACATGCTTGAATGACTGGAGGCCCGTTGCTCTGACACCCATCTTCAGCAAGTGTTTTGAGAAGCTTGTCAGAGACTACATCTGCTCTGTGCTGCCTGCTTCACTGGACCCACTACAATTTGCATACCGCAGTAACCGTTCCACAGGCGATGCTATTGCCTTCACCCTGCACACTGCTCTCCCACCTGGAAAATAAGAACACCTATGTGAGGATGCTGTTCGTGGATTATAGTTCAGCATTTAACACCATAGTGCCTGCCACACTGGTTGCGAAGCTCCAGACTCTAGGACTGAACAGATCTCTGTGCAGCTGGATCCTGGACTTCCTGACAGGCAGAAGTCAGGTGGTCAGAATGGGCAACAACACATCATCTCCCCTGATCCTCAACACTGGTGCACCGCAGGGTTGCGTCCTCAGCCCACTCCTGTACTCCCTGTACACACACGACTGTACAGCAACACACAGCTCCAATGTCATCGTCAAATTTGCTGATGACACAACGGTGATAGGCCTGATCACCGACAACGATGAGACGGCCTACAGAGAGGAGGTGAGTACCCTGACTAAATGGTGTCAGGAGAACCACCTCTCACTCAACATCGACAAGACCAAGGAGCTGGTGGTGGATTACAGGAGACAGAGCAGAGAACACACACCCATCACCATCGACAAGACACCTGAGGCGGGTGAGCAGCTTTAAGTTCCTCGGCGTTCACATCACCGAGGATCTCACATGGTCTGCTCACACAGATGCAGTGCTGAAGAAGGCACATCAGCGTCTCTTCTTCCTGAGACGGCTGAGGAAGTTTGGAACGAGCCCCAGAATCCTCAGGTCCTTCTACACCTGCACTGTGGAGAGCATCCTGACCGGCTGTATCACCGCCTGGTTTGGAAACAGCACCGCTGGCAACCGCAGGGCTCTGCAAAGGGTCGTGCGAACTGCCCGCCACATTGTTGGAGGTGAGCTTCCCTCCCTCCAGGATATCTACACCAGGCGGTGTACAAGGAAAGCCTGGAGGATTATCAAAGACTCCAGCCACCCGTCCCACAGACTGCTCTCTCTGTTGCCCTCAGGGCGACGTTTCCGCAGCATCCGATCCCGCACTAGCCGACTGAGGGACAGCTTTTTCCCTCAGGCTATCAGGCTAATGAACAGTCACAAATAACTCACCTACATCACACTCCCACTCACACAACATGCCATGCACTGCACTTTAACACAGTTCAACTGGACTACGCACACTGCACTAACACAACCTATCTGCTATCACTGGACACCATACAATGCACATCCACGACACTGCATATGCATAATCTGTTGCACCTTTGCACAACTATCTTCTGCTCAACCAATCTGCTGTAAATTTATAATCTGTTGCACCTTCGCATTATTACTATGTATAGACTACATAATGTATAGATAGTGTACATAATGTAGATAGATCATATAATGTGTAGTTGATAATTAAGTATGTCTTTATAGTACACTATGTGTACTGAGTATATGTATGTGTATTTTGCACATTGTCTTCTGTACAGTCTGTAAATATGTACTGTCCATATGTAAAAAAAATTTTTTTGGAGCACGCTCATAAGAATTTCACTCACCAAGGCACTTGTGCTGTGGTGATGTGACAATAAAAGTGATTTTGATTTGATTTGATTTTTGATTTGACACTCCGTTCTCTCATTCTGTTCAGTTACTGCTCATGCGCACCGGAAAAGCTAAGTCTGCTCAAATAACTTGCGACAAGAAATGTCTATGTAACGCTAGTATACTTGTACTTGTACCTGTTTGCAGTAGCGCTGCTGTGCTGTGACATCTGTGGTACAGCTGTAAAATCTCCTTCACTGATCTGCTCACTATGCTCTGCTCACATTCGCTGATAATACAGCTTTGCCAGGGTTTTTATATTTTTATACATGTTCACTTAATGTTTCCTTTTACTGAATCATCATTCATTAGGGGTGTCGTAATTAATCGTTTCTACGGTGCATCGCGATGCAGACGAGGATGATTCGGTATCGGTTTAGTAATAGACCATAACCGATTATAATGTACTGTAGCTTTTCTGACGTCATTTGTCGCATACATGCTTTGTCGTGGGAGCATCCAATGGCGGTGGGAGGCGAGACGCGAGTGCGCGTATAATTAAAAATGCTCCAACTACTTCAAATGCCGACATCTGGCTTTTATGAACAACCTGATAATCACACCCTGGAGAAAACACGCTGTGTGTAAATCGGCAGTTCTCAATTCCAGTCCTCACGCCCCCCTCCTCTGCAAATTTCGTATATTATTCTTATTGCTTCAGATGTTTGTTCTATTCGAACGTAAGTGCCCTGCGAAGTGGACATCACAGGATATTCCGCCATGATTCCAGTTCGAAGCGAACGTATTCCATTCAAAATGTATATAAGTGTGCAAGACGTCAATTCAAATTGTATATATCAGAGGTATATGAGTCACACTCGTCTGTGCTTGAAGACGTTGCGCAGTGCAAACCATGAATGAATGCTCCGAAGTGAAGCAAACTACAATGTATTTCCCCTGCTCAGGGAGTAGGGAGCAATGGACACTGTGTATAGGAAACATGTCAATGGGAACACAGTTCATGCATGTGTAACAACCCCTCCCGGGTCCATACCACCACAACTCGTTCTTGCTTTGAGAGGTCTCGAACCCTGGATTCCAGCGCGGGAGGCGGGTGCTCTAACAAGGAACGCCAAAGGCTACAGCCTCTAGCATCAGTCGCTAGAGCGCCTCTTTTTGAGGTCAGGGGAGTGAGGTTTACACATAGCCCTTACTGGCATACATCCGTTACACTCACTCCCCTAAACCTCACTCCCATCCGGGTCACGGCACCAATGTAACAACCCCTCCCGGGTCCATACCACCACAACTCGTTCTTGCTTCGAGCGGGTCTCGAACCCGGGATTCCGACGCGGGAGGCGGGCGCTCTAACAAGGAACGCCAAAGGCTACAGCCTCTAGCGTCAGTCGCTAGAGCGCCTCTTTTTGAGGTCAGGGGAGTGAGGTTTACACATAGCCCTTACTGGCATACATCCGTTACACATGGAGCTCACTTCTAACGAGCTGATTATCTGAATCAGGTGTATTAATAAATATAAAGATATACAAAATATGCGGGGGGAGGGGGGGCGAGGGCTGGAATTGAGAACCGTTGGTGTAAATCATGTCACGTACAAATAAAATATGCAGGGGGTAATACAACTAACTTGAGTCTTCTGTGCCCTGACTTAGTTTTGTTTGTTGTTTGATACATTCAAGAAGCGTGTTTTGTTTGAGCAGGTAAAATTAAAGATTCAGCTCATATATCTGACTGCTTGTATTTACTGAAAAAATTGTATACATGTGAAGTAAAATTGAAAATTGAGCATGCAGTGCATCGTGATATCGAATTACACCAAATTGATGACATGATAATCGTAGTCGAACCGAACCGTAAGATCAGTGTAGGTTCACACACCTAATGAGCATTAACTCATAGTGCTCGATCATATTTATGTATGAATGGATGACAGAGACAAGCGTTTTCCTTTATTACACACACACCGAAGCGCGCGTGACATCTCAATGAGGATATAAACATACGAACAACATCTCCAGAACTGCTCTGAGAGTCACTTCATGAGCTTTTCACCATTTCATTTGAGTAAACTATCCTCATATCATATACACACAGAAATGTAAAGGTATTCACGGCAACGAGTCAAAATAAAAGTCTTTTTTTTATTAAATCAAATCACTTTTATTGTCACATCACCACAGCACATGTGCCTGGGTGAGTGAAGTTGGTAATGAAGTGGGTTATTAAACCCTGCTCCGGACATTGCAGCAGAAATATTTGTTCAGCAGAATGTGCATACTACTACTACTACTACTACTACTACTACTATTATGAAAACTTAAATGTTTAAGGAATGATCACTCAACATTTCTAACATGTTTTAATTTTAATGGTAAATTCCCTTAGTTTGTCAAAAAAAAAGTTTCATTTTCAATAATTTAAAGATAAATTAAATTGATGTGTTATGCCTTCGTTTGATAACCAGATACACAACACAGAATTTCTGAGGAAAAATATATTTTTTTAAAAAACAAATAACAATAAAACATTAGGTGAGCGAAAATAAAACATAACTTTATAATTGTCATTTTCTTCAATCATATAATTATTATAACAACTAAAATACATAGCATGTAAATAGTGTGTGTTTCAGGCAGTTGAAGGGTACATTGTGTGCACATGATCAGGATGGAACCGCCTCTGCCTCAGATAAAGGAGAAACCCTGTTTGCAGTGCTATACATTATTAGGATAATTAGTCAAAAACAACATCAACAACAGTTATGTCTGATTCTATTGCATAGAACTGAATAAAAATAATACATTGATATTTAATATTAATAAATGATCTGTTATCTGTTATAATAAAAATTTGGTTATTTTATTGGCTTGTGTTTTTTTGCTGGGTGCTACTGTGTAACACTACTCTTGTTTATTTATTTAATTTATTTAATTATTTATTTTATGTAAGTTTGTGTGCACAAAAAAAAAATGTTTCCTAGATTTTTGATCACCTGTTGTGTATTTATTATTTAATGTAAACATTATTTTGTATTTAAATTATACAAGTGCACTGATTGGAGAGGCTTGATTTGTTTAATAAATGTTTAATTTAAGCAATTTTATGTATCACTTTACTTCTTATTACTTGACTTAGATTTTTTGAGATGAAAAAAAAAAAAGAAAGAAACTCGGGCAAACATATCGGCCAAAAAAATCGACATAATTTATCAGCCATCGGCTGCCCTGATTTCTAAATATCGGCATCGGCCAGAGAAAAACCCAAATCGGTCAAGCTCTACCCGTGTATGTGTTGTTCAACAACTGTACAGCCAAAGACATCAACATTCCCAAAGCCAGTCACCTGGGATGGCTCATCAACCAGGCGTTCCATGACTTTGAACTAACATTACCTGTTATATGCCCCATACCAGCCCAGCTCAGGTCAGACGAATACGATGATACAGTAACATTCACAAAACCCCACGAAATCATTGCAGTTACCTCTATTCTGCCGGTGTCCAGAGAAAGCATCTGCCATTCAGAACTAACAGATGACACTCACCTCGCTGTCTATGCCGTCTCAACACAGCCTGTGACAGAATCACCTACACAGGTGACCCTTGGGGCCCAAAGCCCCTCAAATGACTCAGCTGCTGAGGAACCCTACGCCCTACAATGAAGTGGATTGTCAAGGACTCAAAGAGGTTCTGCACAAGTACAAGGACTCCTTCGCAAAAGAGCCAGTGCAAGAAAGTTTTGACTCCATGCTGGAAAAGGGGGTCATCCGGCCCAGTAACAACACATACTCTGCCCCAATATGGCCATTCCTAAAACCCAACGGCAAAAGGCGGCCCACTATCGACTATTGCAAGTTGATCCAGCAAGTACCCTTGTCACGGTGGCCTATGACCCTGTTGGACCAATAAATTCCAAAAATCAAAGGCGCAACAATCCTTTCCACACTGGACGTCGTCTCTTTGAGGTGGTTTTGCACTGGGAACATCACCGAGCCAAAGGGGGATGTGTACAACCTCTTCGAACAGACCCAAATAACTGTCAAATTTTACATGCCAAAGGAAAAGGAAGATTATCTGTTTGGATATGTGCAAGAAGTCGTAAAACAATGATAGATTTGAGGAGAGAAGGACCACTGCATCTGAACTCATTTAAGAACAAATCTTCAGGGTTGTTCCTGACTTGCTTACCATAAATACAATTTGAATAAACAACAGTACAATAAAAGCTGTATCTGGAATTGTTCCAGCGAACGACACTCCCTGACCGTTTAATGCATAAATAAATGATTTAATCAACGAAAGAAGACTTGTTTACGAGGATATGTCTGAGCGTTGAAGTGCTGCAGATAAACACCCGAATTGACTTTCTGACCTCCGTACATCTCGCTGCTCTTTTCTGCTTTCCAAAAGGAACCGCGCTTTTTCTCTTCTTGTGAACACACAAAGAACACACAAACTTTTATTGACTTTCTGACAAAAAGACATTCAGTAATTACTGCTGCTATTAAAGCAATATACTCATTAGACAACATATACTAATGTTGTGTTTTATGTCTTTTATATGCTTGGTGTGGTTATTAGAATTTAGGATATTTTAATCTATGCCTTAACCCTGTTTAGTAGACAAAGTTAGTATATGTGTATGCCAAATGCTTGATGTTTAATGTTGGGTGAAAGCTGGTTTTATTAGCAACAATTTGGTGTGGATGAAATGTCATCCCCAGTGACATCACCCAACGACAGCACAGCAGCCAATCAACAGCCACGGGGTCTCTCAACCAGAAAATGGAAATGAAACCAGAGAGCAACTCAACTTGAATGCAAGTAACCAAACAAATCTCCATTTTGCTGGAACTGGTCGAATTAAAAGTAAAGATAGTAAAGTTTTCTGCTTGTAACTAAAGAATCCTTGTCTGGTGTTGTGAAATTTCTAAGTCTAAACATTTGCCAACATCTTGTGTTGCCTTGCTCATGGTAAAATCATAATTTTGTTTGAAAATATCGTTGGCCACAAATAAGTAAAACAAATTGATAAGACACTAGGTTCGACTACAATGCCGGATGTCTAAGTTGATATGGTGTAAATTATTTGAATCAGATCAGTTTAATCACATTAACCTTAATCTATAAGATTTGATTCCCAAAAGGATAAAATGGGAGCTAATTTTCTTACATTAAGTATTAAAGGTAAAACAAACAACAACTTTTATATATGAAATGTAGTGCAGTAAAAAGTATGACATTATGCTTTGGAATGTAGTGAATTTTGGTTAAGTTTTTCAAATATTTTGACTTTTTTATGTTATTTCAGTTTACGAAATAGTTTTTTCATCAATCGGTTACATCTTAGTTTTAGTTTTCGTTTGCGAAAATAACCTTGGCCTGTTGCACTGATTTGCAGTTAGAATGTTTTTTTTTATTACAATTTTCTTACGCACACCTATGGTTTTGCTTTAGAAGACACTGATTAATCAACTGGGGTCTTTTTGGTTTATAGCAGTGTTTGTTTTGCATAGTTTTTGAATCATAAACCTTCAGGTTACTATCCATTTGTATTATATGGACTGACAGAGATTAGAAATTGAATTTGTGTTCGTTTAAAGGAAAATAATTCATTCAGATCTGTTATGTCATAACAGTGTGTAAATTGATGAGAAAACATTACATATTACAAATTATATATAATTGTTTCATTGGAGCTTAATGTATGATCTTACGTCAGTTTCTCCAGTTTACAGCGAGGATCCTTCAGTCCATCAGAGAGCATCTTCAGACCTGCATCTCCTACATTATTACCAGACAGATTCAGTTCTCTCAGATGTGAGGAGTTTGATCTCAGAGCTGAACTCAGAGCAGCACAACCTTCATCTGTGATGCCACAATTACTCAAACTGCAGAACAACAACACACTCTTTACTCTCAGTGCAGGATATAAAATTTAACAGTGAGTTTCATCAACATTCATAGTGATTACAGTGGTTGTAACAACCATACAATTCACAAACATACATTTACAGACATACAAACTTAATTTTATCGGAAGATTAGAGATAGTCTCACTAGATGAGCAATAGATGAGGTTTCACAGACATTCACAGAAAATACAGGTGACATATATTCAAAAGCCAATCCTTGAAATTAGCATCTTAATCTCAAGTTTACTGTTAATGTGGAAGGGAAGAGACACCAAAGTGTTTTTTTTGTGTCTAAATTCATATTACAATTGTCAATAAAAATAGAGAAGCTCTGCACTAAAATACAAACACATCTGATGACTGCAGTCAGTGCTACTTACTCTGCTGATCTGGAGGCTTCAACGACAGGCAAGAGCTTCAGAAGAACTTCATCAGGTGTCATGTGGTTTTGGCCACTGCTTATGTATTTACTGAAATCAAATTGATCCAACTGCTCTGAAGTCAACAAAACAAAGACAACAGCTGACCACTGTGACGAGGACAGTCTAGTGCCTGACAGATCTCCAGATCTGAGATACTTCTGGACTTCATTCACCAGAGATTGATCACCCAGTTCATTTAAACAGTGAAACAGATTGATGTATTTCTCTGGTGAGGGATTCATTCTTATCCTCGTTTTAATGTAATCAACAGTTTTTTCTTCCCTGTATGAGATGTTTCCAGTATGTGTCAGAAGATATTTCAGGAGCGTCTGATTGGACTCCAGCGAGAGACCCAGAAGAAATTGGAGGAAAAGGTCCAGATGTCCATTCTTACTCTGTAAAGCCTTGTCCACGGCTCTCTGGTGCAGGTCGGATATTGTGTGACATGTGAACTCATGTGCATGCTTTGAGCTGAGGTTTTCCTTGAGCACATCTCTCTTGTTCAGCAGGAATGAAAACAGCACATATAGAGCTGCGAGATGCTCTTGAATGCTCAGATGAACAAAGCAGAAGACTTTCCCCTGATACAAGCCCAACTCCTCTCTGAAGATCTGAGTGCACAATCCTGAGTACACTGATGCTTCTGTCTCATCAATGCCACACTCTCTTAGGTCTTCCTCATAGAAGATCAGGTTACCTTTCAAAAGCTGCTGGAAAGCCAGTTTTCCCAGTTTCATTATCATTTCTTTATCTGTCACTTTCACCTCATAGTCCTTCTCATGTTTGATGTTGGTCTGAATGATCAGGAAGTGTGTGTACATATCAGTGAGAGTCTTGGGGGTCTTTTCTTTCCATGATTTACTCATCATCTTCTCCAGAACAGTGGCTGAGATCCAGCAGAAGACTGGGATGTGACACATGATGTAGAGGCTCCTTGATGACTTCAGGTGTGAGATGATTCTGTTGGCCAGACTCTGATCACTGATTCTCTTCCAGAAGTACTCCTCCTTCTGTGGATCATTGAAGCCTCGTACCTCTGTCACTCGATGGACACACTCCGAGGGGACGAGATAAGCTGCTGCTGGTCTGGAGGTGATCCAGATGAGAGCAGAGGGAAGCAGATTCCCCACAATCAGGTTCATCAGCAACACATCCACTGAAGCTGATTCACTTACATCACACAACCTCACATTGCTCTGAAAATCCAGAGACAGACGACACTCGTCCAGACCATCAAAGACGAACAACACTTTATATTTACCACTGGATATTTCAATTTCTTTCGTTTCAGGGAAAAACACACAAAGAAGATCCAAAAGACTGAGAGTTTTGTCCTTCATCAAGTTGAGCTCTCTGAAAGGAAGTGGAAATATGAGCTGGACGTCCTGATTGTCTTTCCCTTCAGCCCAGTCCAGGATGAACTTCTGCACAGAGACTGTTTTTCCAATGCCAGCGACTCCCTTTGTCAGCACAGTTCTGATGGCTTTGTCTTGTCCAGGTAAAGGTCTGAAGATGTCATTGCATTTGATCGGTGTGTCCTCTGTTGCTGCTCTCCTGGATTGTGTCTCAATCTGTCTCACCTCGTGCTCATTATTGATCTCTCCACTCTCACTCTCTGTGATGTAGAGCTCTGTGTAGATCTCATTCAGCATTGTTGGGTTTCCCTGCGTCACGGTTCCCTCATACAGACACTCAAACTTCTTCCTCACATTTGATCTGAATTTCTTGAAGGTTTCTGCATGTCGAGGGTCAAGGCTGTAAGATAAACACATTACAAATAATAAATTATTAGAATTTGTATATTTATAGTTCATAATATATGCATCCTTCATGTAGTATTTTTTATAACAATCAGTGTGTTAAGAAATCTTCTTTTAGTTTAGTCTACTCTAGACTATTTAGAATGGTGATGTGCTATAAGGATGAGATTGTGTATTACAATACTCTCATAATATCAGCATATGTCTTTATTATTTAAAGGTTTAACACATTAGAGAAATTACGAAATTATAGAAACAAAGAAAGGTCTGTTTGTGAAATACAGATGATTCCTGCTGAAGATAAGTCATAAATGTCAAGGTGCTTCATAATATCCATCTATTTCTTCTATCCTAGGAGACTCTTAATAATAATAAATGTAGCATCAAGTAACATCTAAGGCAGTGGTTCTCAAACTCTATATACCAAGTACCACCTCAGAAAATATTTGGCTGTCCAAGTACCACCATTATGACTGACATTAAAATACAGTATAGCACTATGCACAGTTATAAAACTTTTGTTTTACAAAAACTAGTCAGTTGTATTCCTAATAAGAATATTTATTATTGTCAGCCAATTAAAACATTGTAAATACACAGTTTTGACATTAACACTGCACTGTGCTTACTTCCAGGTAAATAAAAAAACTTAATTATTAAATTAAAATATATTGTCTCTAAAATTGAAATAAAAACTATATTGTACTTCAATGTTAAAACTGTACTTAAATACAGATTAAATTAAAATGTATTGTATTTAACATTTAAGTACAGTAACTTACAGTTTTCATTTCACTTTGAAGTAACTACAATATATTTTTATTTAATCTTTAAATACAATACAGTTTTTATTTAACTTTGAAATAAAAAGTACTTGATTTAAAAAATAAAAATAAAATAACAGGCTGTATGTGTAGCTACAACGGATCTAAGCTTGGCCACCCTGCTCAAAACTGCAGTTTTTATCCCCTTTTCTTGACAAGAAATGTCTTTATTAAGACACGGAACCATTTTTTTTTGCATCCACATCAACGAGACTTTTCAGGCGTGTGCTTCAGCTTTGCCTCAGCACCAGGCGCTGGTCAAATGAGCGCAGAAAAGGCACACCAGCCAAATGAGCTTCAGTAGAACAATGAGATGTTATATGTCAGTAAAACAAACTTTCCTGTCCTGTCAGCCGTCACTGTGCTCACGGCGCACGCTCTGATCGTGTCATCATAAATAAGCGCACAATAAACTATGAGCATACGACGCAGTTCTGTCGTCAGTTAAGTCATGAAATTACCAAAAAGGTGATTAAAGCTGCAAAATGTGCATGCATGTATGTATGCATTATCTCAAAATATAGGCTATCGTGCAATTCCAGATCACAATAGGCACAAGCTAATATGTATTTTAATTTGTAATTTAATGCACAATTAAATGTGAGTACAGTGCACTTATACTAGAAAATATGCAACATTTTTTTCATTGATTTTAAAAGTACAAACGAAAATTAAACCATTTAAATGCATAAAACAACTAATTTTACAATCTGGCATTTATGTGCTGTTGTCTTCTGGCCTTTTTCACATTCTTATCACTAACATGTCTCATCCATGTGTATGCAATGTTAGAGAACAAGTTTTGGGGGGTTTTGAGAGCCAGAACCAAACTGACAGAGCAACAAATCTATAGTGAGCCCTTTTATTAAAATACCTGGAGGTGAGGAATAACACAAAAATTGTCATATTCATTCAGTATTACTTCATATAATAATTCACAAATATCTCAATTACAATTAAGTAGAAATTAATTGTATTCAGCTGTGTTTTAGGCACTAAAATAGTTGTGGTTGTACTTTATAGTCAACCACATATTTATATTGAAATAATGTAGATTTCTGTGCCACCCCAGGCTGGTTGCTAGCCCCTCCCTGGCCACCCCTAAACATCCTGGCTCCGCCACTGACAATCAGGCCACATGTCCGCCAAAGCCAGCTGAAAACGCCCAGCTGTGAGCTATTGAGAGGGCAGTGTATTTTTATTTATGTATTTTTTCAGTTTAGACGCTGTGGTTGCTATGATATGGAATATCCACTGAAGTAATATGGCAGACGCATCGCAAATTAAATTTTTCTCGAAGCATTATTTTCATAACAATATTATGGTACTCCGGCAATTCCATCGGGTAAAAACATAAATACTCAGAGACAAGTAATATTAACTTCTTCATTGTTGTTCAGTCGTAGTACAAGCAGGGTGTGACTGTATTAGTCCCACCCCTCCTCCACTATGATTGCTTAGCTGACTAGAAAGTGACAGTGATGAGTGCTAAGTTTTACACAAAGATGAACATCCTTCAACTCTCCGAGAAACGCTGAGAAAAAAAAACGCCCGAGTGCTCAGCATGAAAAAGACGCTCCCATTTAAAATAAATGAAAATGCTAGCGTCTCGAAAAAAATGCTTTGGTGGACACGTGGCCTAATTTAGATTTAACTCTGCATACCACTAGAGAAAGCTTACGCGTACCACACTTTGAGCACCATTGATCTAAGGAGTTACATAATTGTTAAAATTTTCCAAGTACTGATTTTAGATTGTGAGGAAATTTTGATTAGTCATCAATTTAACTACTTCATCTGTAGTAATTTATTGGCTGTAAAATGTATTTCTATCATGACAACTCTTGGAAGATTTTAGCATGGTAATGGATATGTCACGAATCTGGTTCGTGGTCTTTTGTCCGACTGCCACAAGAGGTTGCCTCTCCATTAGGGTTGTAACGGTATGAGATTTTGACGGTATAATAATCGTCACAGAAAATATCACGGTTTCACGGTATCATGGTATACGGTATTAAACAATCAGAGCAAGGGATTTTTGGTTGACAAAGCATGTGTTTATTCAAATTTCTTTCATCAAAAACAATCAAGTAGATTTCATCATTGATTATATATTAGTTTAACAACTTATATTCATCATTAATAATTCATAACATTTCATAAATTCTGGTTTGACTTAATTTTTCTGGATTCTGTACTTTTATGAAAGAATACAAATATACTATCAAAAATGGTGGTAATTAATGTATAAAGCTTTAACAATTAAATTAATGTTTTAAAATGTAATCAAATGAAAATAACTTTTATCCTTTTTATTTATTCATCAATCCATCAAATCGCACGTTATGTGACATCTGCATTGTACATTCATTGTCATGACTGGATTCTGGGATTCACTCCGCATCACGGAAATCATAAGGCTTTACTCTTAAGTTATAAATGGGACAAAACTGTATCTGCACAGAGGGATGGTGTTCTGAAATATAGGTAAACATGTTCGATGTGTTTCCTCTTTTTGCGGCTGCTTTGCGACCAGTTTTTGTGAACTGTGTCTATCCTCGGGGACAAATAAGCGTTCATCTTTTCTATATCCAAAGTATTCCCATACTACCAATTTTGTATTTCGACGTGGGATAGAGATTAGAGATAACGGCCTCTGTCTCAGATATTGTCTCCGCTGCACGTGTAGTGGAGCAAGAGAACAGTTAAGTGGAACGTTGTTGCCTAGGCACAGGTGAGATTCTGCATCTTTTATTTTCTCCAAATACCATAGATAAGCAAATGTACACAGTATGATAATCGTACGTGTTTATATCGTGGTATACCGTCATACCGGTATATCATTATAACCCTACTCTCCATCATATTGACTCTCACACTGGACTGCATTTCCCATCATCCATTGCACTAACACACAAAGCTGAATGCACTGATCACACAGCAGTCACCAATCACACGCTCACCTAAGCGCTATTACACACACTACATAAAACACACTCAGATCCTGATCTAGTTGCCATAGGGAAACATCAGACAGGCCCGTGTGAGGAATGTCATGAAGAGGAATCAGTGGAACATTAGGGGTGGCACGGTACAAAGATGGCACTTTCAGTACGTACGTCGGTTCGGGTATCGATATGATTTTGGTACAACAGGGAAAAAAAACAAATCTACTATGCTCTGTTTCTTTTCATTTATTTTGAACAGACACTAGCACAAATTACTATTTTTTTTTCAACCTAGATGTGATTATATTTAATATTATTACATTATGTTATATATATATAAGAAATAAATTCTTGAAATATATTTGATTTAGTTTACAGATAAACAAGGGGGGCAGTGTGACTCGTAAAAGTCTATATTTGATGAGTTTCAATTAATTTTGTGTCACGCTTAATTTGTTTACAGAAAGGAAACTCAAATGGCTGAAAGCAACATCCTATTTGTTTTCTTTTTTGTTTTCATTGTGATTGTACATAAATAAAAGCAGACCTTTATACAGTGATGCATTATTAATAAGACAATACGTGTTTAAAGTTGATTCTGCTGGTATAAGGAAACAGTTGAAGTGGGCGCGTGCACACACATACACACACACATCAGTTCCAGCATTGCTAACTTGACAGCACTGGTGGTACTTTATCAAAATAAAATAGTGAACCAAACATCAGCGCCCACCTGTGTGTTACCGTTGGAACGTGACTGAAGTACAAGCCTATCATTTGCATAATACAAAATTGTTTCGTATTCAGATACGTTACATTGCAAATATGGAAATATTATGGAATATTTGAATGTGTGCCAAATGAGAGAGGTAGGATACACGAGAACAAAGCTCCATTTCGCAAACAGTTGAGTGTGCAAGCCTTTGTCAGTCCATGTGAGAGACACGTTCAGAATCAGCACATGGTCACTGTCTAGTGGGCTTTGTTTTCAAGTGCGCAATTCACGGTATTCACTGTTCTTCTGCTGGCGGTTATCAAACAATGTTGCATTACTGCGAGCGCCCCCTTTCTGGATTGGGGGTGAATTGCCTGAATGTTTTGCAAGGCATCATGCACCGAACCGAGATGCCTGTACCGTGACGGTTCTATACGAATAATGTACCGTTCCACCCCATATGGAACATGTAATTCTACATTGTAGGAGATACCAGAGGGAGTGAGAAATAATGGAAAATAATCTAAAGAAGGTAGGGGTGAAGAAACTCCCTTTAAAAACAACCCTAGGTAGGAGTGATAGAGCACAGGTGAGAGAATTAATAGTATTTTTAAAGGAAACTGGGCTTTATTATAGGATAAGAGGGTAAGGAAGGAAGGAAGGAAGGGTAATTAATAATAAAAAATTATAAAAAATTATACACTGATCCACACTCCGGAAAAGAAGGGGCCGGCAATGCACCAAAAAGCTGGATGCCAACCACCGTTAAAAAAGAAGTGATCTAGTTGCCGAGTCTATCGTTAAGCACTCTACTAGTGTTAGCTACTTACAAAGCCTTTCGTGTTTGTTTTGGTGTTTAGTCTCCTGTATTGTTCTGTGTTTATCACTCTCTGCAGAGGTGGAAAGAGTACAAAAATATTCTACTCAAGTAAAAGTACCATTACATTACTGAAATTTTACTTAAGTACAAGTAAAAGTACCAGTCTAAAAATATACTCAAGTAAAAGTAAAAAGTAGCTCATTTAAAATTTACTCAGAGTAAAAATTACTTAGTTACATTTTAACAATGGGATGGAGGAAAAGATGGGATAGACCAAATGTGTCAAACTTAGTTCCTGGAGGGCCACAGCCCTACACAGTGTAGATATTACCCTAATTAAACACATCTGATACAGCTAAACTAATCATTTAGGCTTATTTGAAAACTACATGGTGTGTGTGTTAGAGCAGGGTAGGAACTAAACTCTTTAGGGCTGTGGCCCTCCAGTAACACCCTCCAGAGTTTGACACACCTGGGATATGGGCCTATAAATCTCAAACTAGGTGTTTTTAATTAAAGGAATCAGTTATTTAGAATAATAACACATTTAGGCTGTTACCAGGAAATAAATCAGTATCAACAAAATTAATCTTTGCAATGCAGAGGAAACATGAAGCTTCATCTGAAGTGGCATAGATGTATTACACACTGACATGAATGCATTTAGCCTGCAGTTACAAATGCAGAAATAATGTTTTGATAAATAAGACATAAAATGTGACCCTGAACCACAAAACCATAAGGGTCAATTTTCCTAAATTGCGATTTATACATCATCTGAAAGCTGAATAAATAATATTTCCATTGATGTATGGTTTGTTATGATCGGACAATATTTTAAAATCTGGAATCTGAGGAGCAAAAAATCCAAATATTGAGAAAATCTCCTTTAAAGTTGTTCAAATTAAGCTCTTAGTTTTTATATATTTACAGTAGGTATACATTTACAAAATATATTAATGGAACATGATCTTTACTTAATATGCTAATGATTTTTGGCATAAAAGAAAAATGTATAATTTTGACCCAAACAATGTATTGTTGGCTATTGCTACAAATATACTCCAGCGACTTAAGACTGGTTTTGTGCTCCAGGCCAGGGTCACAAATGTTAAATAGTCATTTGAAATACAAAAATAAAAGATACTTTAAATGTTAAATTAGAACCACCAGTAGGTGTCAGCAAGTCACTCATAAGTGAGTCATTGCGATTGAACAGAATCATTTAAACGGTTAATTCAAGGAATGAAACCGTCATTGCTCAGAGTCAGAGACGCAAACCTCTGCTATGGTGGCTGTGTTTGGTATTATTTTGTTGTCGAAATAGAGCAAAAACAGGCAATATGGTGTCTAAAACGCATAAGTCTCTTAATTAACTTCTTGTTTTTGAACTGTTGTAAAAGCAAAACTACAGGCCTATGTAATCATGGTGCTTTTTTGAGAAAAACGGCATTCTTCATGTGATGTTGACTTACTATATTAAATTATATAAATATATACATTTTCTGCTTCTATATCTTCAATTTTGTGATCATTCTAAACGCATTTTAACAGACTGAATCACGCAGTGAAAGAAAGCAGACCAGATGCACGCGGATTAGTCTAATCTAATGTTAACGTTACTAGATTTCACGGCACACTGTTTAGAGTGATTTGTTTGGTTTTTGGCAAAATACTGATAATGTCAAATCGCACATCGTTAAAACAACAATTACTATATTATCTCAGATGATATTGCACACCCTGCACCACTGTCTTTTTGGCTCATTTGTGCAAAACCTTTTGCTAAACCGTCAAAGCTTCATTTTAACCACCAATGCAACGATGCAAGTATTTACCTTATCTCTACATGCTTGCGAAGGGCGATGTCGAGATGTTATAAGCTGCTAGTTCGGTCTCCTGAGGCAAACACAGCTAACACTGCATAATAGAGCATGAATATGGCCAGGGGTTCACTTCATTTCCTTGAGTTCAACTTCAGCAGAATATGACGGGGTTTGGTTTTCAGCAGGGTCTGCACCATTAACGCCTGTCTTGTTCGTCTGCATCTTTCTTGTGATTTTAGCGCCAGTTTCTTCTTCTGCCCATTATTTGCTGCAGTTGTTTCCACGGGCGATTTTTTACTCAATGTAACGAATGTGTTTTAAAATGTAGCAGTACAATACTTCACACAAAATATACTTAAGTAAAAGTAAAATTACAGATTAAAAAATACTTAAAAAGTACAAGTACACAAAAGCTACTCAATTACAGTAGCGAGTAAATGTAATTTACTTTCCACCTCTGACTCTCTGAGTGTTAGCTGCTTTTGAATTCCATTTTCTAGTTTTAGTTTAAGTCTAGTCTTTTTGTGTTGCCTTGTTATATGGTTCCTTTTCAAGCCCTCTGGATATTGTTCGCCGATCGAAGACCATGCCCGTTTACTTGAGTACTCATCTGTCTTGCCCTCAATATACATGTTTGCCATTTGTTCAACCCTGCCTGTGTTTTTGACCATGTCCATTAATAAAAGTTTGCACATGTATCTGCACACCTCACGTCTCGTTCACCCTGTTACAGGATATAACAAAGTTAATGTATTTGGGCTCAGTGGAATAAATCAGCCATGCTGCTGAATTGCTGATGCTGTTGGTTATTGCTGTTGTTGTAGATCAGGGGTCTGCAACCTACGGGTCGTGTGTCAACCGTGACATGCAGAGGGACAATCACTGTTACGCGAGCAAGAGGGAAAAGTGCATATACTGACATACATTTTGAAGTAACAACTTCTCATAGTCACACAGCCTGATAGGAGCTATGAATATTATTAAAGTGTAAGAATTAACTTACGCTAGTCTACGGATATGCGTCCAACCGCTGCACATACTAGGCACTTAAGATCAAAGCCTAAGCGGTCTAACATCACTCGTCAATGTCAAAATGTCTGAGGCAGCCAATCAGATCAAAGACGGCGGTGTTTACTTTTCACAGAACCAGAACACGAAGTTTCAGTTTAACGTTGAAAGAGAGTGAGGTAATATGAAGCTGCAAATCATTTAATATTACTCAACTGTTCTACGATGGAAATGTTAAATTACTGACAGGTATATCCAGTGATGCAAACTACTTTTTTTCACTTCACGTTGTGTATGGGGAACAAATCCAATCACGCCGTGGTATGAGCAGAAGCAGACTAAGCCGCTCAGCGAGCCCAGTTCTGGTGCACTTAAGGACCTTAGAGGACATGAGCCAACTCGGTCCCGAGCATAGCTGAGGACTTTTTGGACATAGCTATTTCCACCGTAGGGATAAATAAGCAGTTTAAGTCAATAAAACCCGTGCCTGGAAAGCACGGACATCTAGGCTGCAAAATCTGGCAAACGTGGATGGCAACGACCAGCTGGCAGCCGCACATAACTCACCAATAGAGATTCCACTGGACCAAGACCAGGAGGAGGCAATTCCTCTAGTGGAATGGTCCTTCAAACCTATGGGGCATCGCAAACCTTCTGCGACATAAGTACATACTGTAATGTCAATTATCTAGTGGGACAGTCTTTGCTTGGTAACCGGCAGCCCCTCAGAGCGGCCTCCAAAGCAAACGAAAAGCTGCTCCGACTGTCTGAACAGGCTGGAGCGTTCAAAATATATTCTCAAGGTCCTGGCAGGGCAGAGATCATTAAGACCCTGCTCACCATCTGCAGCAGGGAGCGCCAGAAGGGTACTAGCCTGGGCTCTGAATGGAGTTGAGAGCACTTTCGGAACATATCCATGTCTAGGCTTGAAGACGACTTTACTGTTGCTAGGTCGCTATCTCCAGACAGGAAGCACTGATTGACAATGCTTGTAAGTCACCCGCTTGCTTGACTGATGCTAGTACCAGTAGCAGAGCGATTTTCAGTGACAAAGGGCATAGTTTGGCCGAATGTATTATCTCGAAGGGAGAACCCCGCATGTCCCTAAAGAATATTGACAAGTCCCAGATTGATACAGTCTGAGGACGAGGAGGATTTAATCTCTGGGCGCCCTTCAAGAACTTAATAATCAGATAGTTTTTGCAGATTGAATGGCCAGCTTCGATTCGTTGCTATAGCTGCCACGTAAACTTTGAGTGTGGAAGGGGCGCGCCTGTTGTCCTGCAACTCTTTTAGAAATGATAGCACGTGGGACAAATCACAAGATACTGGGTCCAGGCTTCGTGCAGTACACCAGTCACGAAAGACTGACCATTTAAGGGCATAAAGGCATCTTGTAGATGGTGCTCTACATTTACATTTACATTTATGCATTTAGCAGACGCTTTTATCCAAAGCTACATACAGTGCATTCAGGCTATATTTTTTTTTTATCAGTTTGTGTGTTCCCTGGGAATTGAACCCACAACATTTTGCGCTGCTAACGCAATGCTCTACCACTGAGCCACAGGAACACTCAGGAAAGGCTCTAGCCTTTAAAATTGTATCATTCACTCTCACTGGGAGTAGCCTATGTAGCATAGGCTCCCGTCGAGGCTCCATACATGAAGGCTCCACAGCTCTTGCCAGGGATGCCAAATCATGCCTTTCGCATGCGAGAGAAGATCTTGTCTCAGTGTTATCGGCCATGGGGCTGCTACTGAGAGCTGTACTAACTTGGGGAACCAAGCCTGGTTCCTCCAGAGTGGGGCCACCAAGAGAACAGAGTATTTCAGGGCTATCGGGTGGAAAACGTACAGGCAAGCACTGGGCCAATCATGGGCCAGAGCATCTCGCTGTATCGATAAATACGTTGGGCACTGAGAGCTGTCTTCTGAGACAAAAAGGTCTACCTCTGCCTTCCCAAAGACAGACCAAATTTCTTGATCTGTCTGAGGATGTAGGTTCCATTCTCCCAGAGTAACAATGGTTCTGGACAGCATGCCTGCGCCATGGTTCAGACTGCACGGCAAGTGAACCGCTTTTAGAGAAAGGAGCTCATTCTCTGCCCGGAACAGGAGGCGTTGAGCCACCCTGTAAAGGGAGTGAGACCTCAGACCACCTTGGTGATTTATGTAGGCTACCACTGTCGTGTTGTTTGAACGGACCAGGACATGGTGCCCGCGTATGGCCAGCAGGAAGGTTTTTAGGGCCAGAAAAATAGCTAGGAGCTCTAGACAACTTATATGCAGGCAACGTTCTTGGGCTGACCAGGAGCCGGACGCCGGATTGCCCTCAAGTAGAGCTCCCCAACCTGAGTTGGAAGCGTATGTTGTAAACACCTTCCTCTTGGAGGTCAGTTCCAACCGTACACCTGAGTGAAACAGGCGTGAATTTGTCCAAGAGGCCACAGATTTGATACAGCGATGGTTTACCTTGATACAGTGTTCCCACTCTAATTCAAATGTCAAATTTTCTGACTTTTCCCTGACTTTCACTGACTAAAAAGCTGAATTTCCATGACCTATAATGAACAGAAAAACTGGCCACTGTTGTGCTGAGCAACTTTTTTTTTTTACCATTAAAAACTCTTTGATATTTTTTATATATATGTATTTTTTTAACTCAGCCTTTGAAGAGGTAATTTTGAAGCCAAAGCTCATACAAAATTACATTTTCTGGCATATTTACCTTAGTTAACCGGTACAGCCTGGTGACTGCATTTGACTTAGTGATTGCTAGTTGACCAGCAGAAAGGGGATAAAATGGCGCTGAACAAAATAGCCCAGGGCTCAATGCTAAGGATTTTTTCAGTGGTTAAAATTATTACTTGCATTTATTTAAAAATAAATGAATAAATAAATAATAAAATAATAGTGGCTGTTATCAATTTTGATTTTTTTTGTTTAAATAATAAATAAAC
This sequence comes from Gymnocypris eckloni scoliostomus, assembly GCA_027564155.1. Taxonomy (NCBI): domain Eukaryota; kingdom Metazoa; phylum Chordata; class Actinopteri; order Cypriniformes; family Cyprinidae; genus Gymnocypris; species Gymnocypris eckloni. The sequence continues at coordinate 35,563,248 of CM050416.1, forward strand.
TTATGACACCAATATTTTTGATACCAATAAAACTGTACAATTCCCGCTTTCAATGTTAATACCACAGCAAAAAAAAAAAAAAACTAGCCTAACTAATATAAAGTTCAAACATTATTAAAGATAAGTGACAGCCAGTAAATAAGAACAAATTAACAAATTGCAAGTACACACGTGGTTAGAATTGTTGGTACCCTTGGTAAATATGATGAAAGAATGTGACTTTAAGAAAAGAGCTAGAGCAGTGAAAATTCATGCAGGTGCATCTCAATAAATTAGAATGTCATGGAAAAGTTCATTTATTTCAGTAATTCAACTCAAATTGTGAAACTCCTGTATTAAATAAATTCAATGCACACAGACTGAAGTAGTTTATGTCTTTGATTCTTTTAATTGTGATGATTTTGGCTCACATTTAACAAAAACCCACCAATTCACTACCTCAACAAATTAGAATATGGTGACATGCCAATCAGCTAATAAACTCAAAAAACCTGCAAAGTTTTCCAGAGCCTTCAAAATGGTCTCTCAATTTGGTTCACTAGGCTTACACAATCATGGGGAAGACTGCTGATCTGACAGTTGTCCAGAAGACAATCATTGACACCCTTCACAAGGAGGGTAAGCCACAAACATTCATTGCCAAAGAAGCTGGCTGTTCACAGAGTGCTGTATCTAAGCATGTTAACAGAACATTGAGTGGAAGGAAAAAGTGTGGAAGAAAAAGATGCACAACCAACCGAGAGAACCGCAGCTTTATGAGGATTGTCAAGCAAAGTCGATTCGAGAATTTGGGTGAACTTCACAAGGAATGGACTAAGGCCGGGGTCAAGGCATCAAGAGCCACCACACACAGACGTGTCACGGAATTTGGCTACAGTTGTCATCAAAGACGTCTTAGCTGGGCTAAGGAGAAGAAGAACTGGACTGTTGCCCAGTGGTCCAAAGTCCTCTTTTCAGATGAGAGCAAGTTTTTTATTTAATTTGGAAACCAAGATCCTAGAGTCTGAAGGAAGGGTGGAGAAGATCACAGCCCAAGTTGCTTGACGTCCAGTGTTAAGTTTCTACAGTCTGTGATGATTTGGGGTGCAATGTTATCTGCTGGTATTGGTCCATTGTGTTTTTTGAAAACCAACGTCACTGCGCCCGTTTACCAATAAGTTTTGGAGCACTTCATGCTTCCTTCTGCTGACCACCTTTTTAAAGATGCTGATTTCATTTTCCAGGATTATTTGGCACCTGCCCACACTGCCAAAAGCACCAAAAGTTGGTTAAATGACCATGGTGTTGGTGTACTTGACTGGCCAGCAAACTCACCAGACCTGAACCCCGTAGAGAATCTATGGGGTATTGTCAAGAGGAAAATGAGAAACAAAAGACCAAAAAATGCAGATGAGCTGAAGGCCACTGTCAAAGAAACCTGGGCTTCCATACCACCTCAGCAGTGCCACAAACTGATCACCTCCATGCCACACCGAATTGGGGCAGTAATTAAAGCAAAAGGAGCCCTACCAAGTATTGAGTACATATACCGTAAATTAACATACTTTCCATAAGGCCAACAATGTTTTTTTTTGCAGCAAACACAGGGATAAAAAGTACCCCATGTGTACAATGAAATATACTGCTGTATTTTTGATGTTGTGGGCCTATAGTTCTGCTGGAGGTCCTGGACATCTTGTTTAGACACATGGCATCACTGCTTCTATCAAATACCAACAGATAAAAAACAATAAGTGACTGACTCTGTTAGAAATGGGTCACTGGGCACAAAACCAAGCTTCTGCTATGGGCATTCCAGTCCTCTGACCTGAACCCTGTAGAAAATGAGCGGGGTGAACTGAAGAGAAGAAGCACCAATATGGAGCTGTGAATCTGAAGGGTCTGGAGTGATTCTGGATGAAGAAATGGTCTCTGATCTCTTGTCAGGTGTTCTCTAACCTCATCAGGCATTATAGGAGAAAGCTCCTATTCTGTTTTGGCAAATGGAGGTTTCAAAAAGTATTGAATAAAAGGGTACCATTAATTGTGTCCAATGTGTATTAGAGAAAAACCTTTATTTCATAATGATATTTTCCCTCATTTTAACTTCTTATTCTCCAATGAAAGGTTAGATTTTTGTGATTTCTTATAAATAATAGATCAAAAGGATTAACGATGAAGATTTATTTCCACAGCCTTCTTTTATCATATTTCCCAAGGGTACCAACAATTCTGACCACGTGTGTAATAGCAAAATTAAATATATAGCACAAAGATAAAAATACAATTTAGCTTAAGTTTTTATGTTTGTAGGTGTTCAGGTACAGAAATGTAATTATTACTTATAAAATAAAATTTCTTCACTCTCTGTTGCACCTTGATTTTTCATTGCCATTTGACATTAGTGGCAAGGCAACCACTGCATTTTAAAGGGGTCATTTGATGCGATTTCAAGTTTTCCTTTCTCTTTGGAGTGTTTCAAGCTGATTCTGCATAGATAAGATCCCTGAAGTTGCAAAGACTAAAGTCTCAAAACCAAAGAGATATTCTTTATCAAAGGTAAGACTCTGCCATGCCAACTTAAAATGGCTCATTCAAACATGCCCCCACATGTCTATTTCACGATGATGAAATATTTGCGTAATGCCGCCCAAATGTGCATGCAAAGAAAGGCGGTGTGGTTTCAGTAATCGCAGAAGTGTTGATGCAGTCATGTCAGGGAGACGCTGTGTGTTTCTATGCGAAAGCAAAAGCTCTTTATTTGGCCTTCCGAAAGTAGATGCAATTAAGAATCATTGTTAAGATTTGTTTACAAAAGAACAGCACAACCCAAATGTTTGAATTTGTGCAACGCATTTTTATGGACAACCGTTTTGTGAACCTAGGAGAGTACAAGGCTGGGTGTGCACAAAGACTGTTTACATTTACATTTACATTTATGCATTTAGCAGACACTTTTATCCAAAGCGACTTACAGTGCATTCAGGCTATACATTTTTTTGTCAGTACATGTGTTCCCTGGGAATCGAACCCACAACCTTTGCGCTGCTAACACAATGCTCTAACCACTGAGCCCCAGGAACACAAAAAAAAGGGTAAATTCCGACTTTGCTATGACAATCTGGCACTTCTGAATCAGTGACTGTAAGTATGTTTTGTTATTAGTTTAAGTATTTGCTATTTTATTAACTGTCTTTATATTTACTTTGAAATCTGAAGCTTGCGATTATGGTAAGGGTATGTTCGGCCAATCACAATGCACTGTGTCAGCTGGCCAATCAGAGCAGACTACACTTGTTGGAAGGAGGGATTTTGTAGAAAACGATGCGTTTCGGAAGGAAAAATAAACCAAACAATATTTTACACTTTTTTTATCAAATCAAAGATAACCTGTCGATTTAATTAAAAATCCATATATTATATTTTAGGATATTACATGTCATGTTTGTCATGTCTTATATGTAGGCTATAATACACCAACCAATCATGATCTGGCACAAGTTCAAATTTCATTGGACAATGGGAATGGTCATTTTCTGTTATAATTCATAAATCAGTTGAAAATTACATGGGACAGATGAGGTTATTTGTGGAGCGATATGGATCTGTGGTTTGTCTCATTTTATAAATCATTTTACATTGCTGAGAAAATGGCTGCTAAATGACCACAAAAGCACTGCACAAAACCATGCAGCGCCAAAAGTCACAATAATGGTAAACAGTATTCAATTCACTTATATTTATGACACACCCATGAAACTATCATAATTAATGAAGCCCAAGTGTGACCTAAAGCCCCATTATGTGAAGTGTAGGCTGGCGAAATGGTGACCTGAAAGGACTTTATTATATTACCATTTTTGATAATTATGCAGCATTATGTCTTGTGCTCATCAATCCTGCATTTATCTCATCATAAACACAGAAAAAAACAGTAATATTGTGAAATATTATTATAATTTAAAAGAATGTTTTCTATTTTAAAATATTTAAAATATAATTTATGTGATCAAAACTGAATTTTCCGGTCTTCAGAGCATGATCCTGTAGAGATAATTCTAATATGCTTTTTTATTATCAATGTTGGAAACAGTTGTGCTGCTTTTTTTTCTTTTGTTCTTTTTTTTTTAACCTGTGATACTTTTTTGGGGTTCATCGTTAAATAAAAAGTAAAAAAAAAACAGAATCTATTCAACAATTTTCTAACAATATACATTTTTACTATCAGTTTCTATCAATTTAACAAATCCTTGCTGAATAAAAACAAATTAAAAAAACAGACCTCAAGATTTTTAACGGTAGTGTATACTGTTACAAAAGTTATATTTTAAACGAATGCTGTTTTCTTTTTACTTTTTATTCATTAAAGAATCCTGAAAAAAGTATCACAGGTTTTCAACATTGATAATAAATCAGCATTGCATAAAATGCATTTTAAAGTATATTAAAATTTGTATCAAATAAATACAGTCTTGATGACCATGAATTCAATTATTGCAAAAGTATAAAATAGTAATATATTCAAACTTTTGACCTATGAGTCTGCTTCAGAAAGTTACATTTGAACCATTGGAGTATTGTGGACTATTTCCATTATGTTTTAACTTCCTTTCTGGGCATTTGAAGTTAAAGTTGCTTAGGCTGTCAATGGAGAGACAGAAAGCTCTCGGATTTAATTTAAAATATCAATCAAAATATATATAAAAATATACTGTATTCTAAGGATGAACGAAAGCATTAGGGGATTGGAACAACTTGAGTATGAATAATTAATAACACTTTTTTTGGAAGAACTTTTAATTTAATTTTATCACAGGCTTTATGAAGAATCAATAAATGTATATTACAGTGTTTACCTAAACATAGGACCAGTGTGTCCACTAAAGTTACGGGGATGATCCATTGAACAGTCACTCTTCACAGAAACACAGCTGGGTTCAGATGACTCTGGTCTTTGCTTCTGGACGGACCTGAAACAAATCATGAAGAAAGTTAGAATCAGATGCTGTGAAAATTATTGACTATTAATTAACTCAATATTTATTCTAAATGAAGGATTCACTGTAAGTCATTCTCTGGAAATCAGGACATTTCTGCCTGAAGATTTCAGGATTTGGGATTGTGGGGCATTTCACTGCATCCACAATAAGATAATCACTTTTAATTTGATCACAGGCTTTACAAATAATCAATAAATGTTTAATACAGTGTTTACCTAAGCCTAGGACCAGTGTGTTCACTAAAGTTATGTGGATGAGCCATTGAACAGTCACTCTTAATGGACACACAGCTGGGTTCAGATGACTCTGGTCTTTGCTTCTGGACGGACCTGAAACAAAACATGAAGAAAGTTAGAATCAGACGCTGTGAAAATGACTGACTATAAATTAACTCAATATTTATTCTAAATGAAGGATTCACTGTAAGTCATTCTCTGAAATCAGGACATTTGTTCCTGAAGATTTCAGGATTTGGGATTGTGGGGAATTTCACTGCATCCACAATAAGATAATCACTTTTAATTTGATCACAGGCCTTACGAATAATTAATAAATGTTTAATACAGTGTGTTGGAAAGAAAAGTGTGTATCTGTTCAGCAGGGGGTGTTAATAGATTGTCTTATCACCAATACCTGCCTGAAGTATTGTTATGTGCGTATGCGGAAGTAGACCTAGTTTGCAATGGAGCGACAAGCAAAAGGAAAAAAATTATCTTGCTATGGTGACTTTGTGCGTGCAGACAAATTGTAAGTATTATCATATATTTGTGAGAATGAGTAACTTTATTGTAAATTCAGCCGTTTACTGTTTACCGCCGGATGACGGAATGACTAAGCACTTGTTTTCTGTCAGCTGCGACGCATACACTTAACGCGAACCTTTGTATCTCGCATTTTAATTGTTGCTGAGTAAATTTAACTTTGTCTTTTGCTTTATGAGAAGGACTTGTAACTATCGTTGTTACTGTCACCGTTTAAGTTACTTATACATCGTGCTCTTTAGATATTATTTCCAGATAGTTATCTGTTTATAGTAATGCCAACTAGAATATGTCTTTGTTATAAGATGGTTTAATGATCATTTATTGTAATTTACGATTGATTAATGTTTGTTGTGATTATACTAAGAAATCTGTTATTTGTTGTTATTACTTTATGTAGAACCACACCCACACCACCTTACATCTCTGTCCACCTGCAACTTTAAAGAAGCTGCTAGAATAAAGAGAACTGTAAATGGATAACAAAGACTTGTGCATTCTAACAGATGCCCCACAGTGATCACAATTCCAAACTAGCACAATATAGTAATCCTCCATTACAAATTGGTCCTTCGAGCCGGATTTGGTGATTACTGTGGATGAAGATGGCTAGCGCTCCATCAGACAGAGATTTCAGACCAGAGGATGTTCGTTCACGCAGACAAAGGACTCCTCCTGTCTGGTTAAAGGACTATGAAGTTGACCTTCCATGTCCAATAGTACTCGATGAGGAGAGACTAGCCGAGATAACACCTCTCCCCCAGTACTCCGTTCTACACCACTGGAGCGTAGAAGGCATGGAATGAAAGCCCTTAGCATCACCATATGTTCCCCTTTATGAGAGCACACCAGTACATTCCAGCACACCCCGCCTACATTAGAAGTTCTTCAGCAGCTGCGGGAGGATAATAGGAAGTTACATCAGGCCGTCTTGGATATGCAATGTCGAATGGAAAAGAGTTATGCTCTGTCACCTCCTCACCCTCTGCTCTCATCACTCGAACATCCTCCTAGCATCAGAATGAAGCGGACCGCAGCTGACATGCCCATTCATCAATCAGCTATCACAGAAGAGGATGAAGCTTGGCCTCTACCACCCCCCCAGTGGCCATAGAGGAGAGACCAAGAAGGTCATGAGAAAGTAATGAAGGTTTTTGAGAGACTATTAAAGAACCACATTTGCTCCTCCATCCCTGTTACTTTGGACCCTTTTCAGTTTGCCTATCGGCCAAATAGGTCTACTGACGATGCCATCTCTCAGGTCCTGCACTCGTCCCTCACTCACATTGACAGCAAAAATGGCAACTATGTAAGGTTGCTTTTCATCGACTAAAGCTCAGCTTTCAATACTATAGTCCCCACCAAGCTGGCTGTTAAACTCTCAGACCTCGGCATAACCTCTTCACTTTGTGACTGGATTCAAGATTTGTGGTGAAAGTCAGCCAGTTCACCTCCAACTCCATCACCCTGAATGTAGGAGCCCCACAGGGCTGTGTTCTGAGCCCCCTGATCTACTCTCTATACACTCACGACTGCGTGTCCTCTCACAGCTCCACTTCTATCGTTAAATTTGCTGATGATACTGTGGTTCTGGGCCTCATTAACAACAATGATGAGGCCGCATACTTGGATGAGGTAGAGAGACTCACATCATGGTGCCAGGACAACTGTCTCTCTCTGAACATGAGCAAAACTAAAGAGCTGATCGTGGACTTCAGGAAGAGACCGCAGCGGCCCTACACTCCTCTTATGATCAGTGGGAGCCCTGTGGAGAGGGTGAGTAGCTTCAAGTACCTCGGTGTAAACATCTCCGAGGACCTGACATGGACTACACACATTCAAACACAGGTTAAGAAAGCCAGGCAAAGACTGTACCATCTGCGACAGCTGATGAAATTCAGGGTCTCACCAGCAATCCTGAAAACTTTCTATTCAGAGGCCATAGAAAGTGTACTGACTCAGTGCATCTCAGTGTGGTATGGTAACTCATTAAATCAGGACTGCAAAGCTCTACAGAGAGTCGTGCGCTTAGCTGAGCGCATCTCAGGGTCTGCTCTTCCCTCTCTGCAGGACATCTACCACAAATGCTGCAAAAGCAGAGCTGCTAAAATCCTCAGAGACTCAAACCACCCCGGTAACCATCTTTTCTGTTCACTGCCATCTGGCAAATGCTTCAGGAGCATGATGGCAAAAACTGAGAGACTGAGGAGGAGCTTCTTCCCTCAGGTCATCATGCTCCTTAACACAAACTCAGTTTCATAAACATTTACAAGACTCAATATATTAACTGGAAAACATTCACTATTCCCATCATCCGTATTGCTGCTATGTGTACATACCCGGTACAACCCGTTTGCACATCCCTCTTGCACATCCCTGTTCATATTACTATTTATTAAGTCCCAGTATACTGTTTTGCACATCTTATTTGTTTTGCACATCTTATTTGTTTTGCATTTTTTATTCTATTGCACATTTTACTCTTTATTTCTCTTCTTTTTTTTATTACCTATATTATATATATGCTTTTGTGTTGTGTACTTTTACTTAATTTATATTTTTTTGCACTGTCCACTGAGCGGACCTGACTTGATTACATTTCACTTCTGATTATACCCTGTATAATTTAGTATGTGACGAATAAACAAACCTTGAACCTTGAAGACAGCCCAATCCAGATCACAGGATTATAGATGTCCTGGAGGAGCTAAAGGAACGTATTCTTAAACTAGAACTGAAGCCGTCATCATCCCCGTCCACGCCAGACTACCAACAGCCAGATGACAACACAATGCCCTCAGAATTATGGTCGAGCCTAATTAATATTGCTGCTCCCCCACTGCCACTGCCGAGGGACTACAGCTTCACCAATGCACAACCACGTAGTCAAGAGAGATCATATAGGGGTCACAAGCCTACAATCCCAGACTTCACACGTGATGACCCCAGAGAGTTTGCAAGACTGCGAATATCCTTGGAGAATATTCTCCGCCCTGATGCAACGGAGAGGTTCAAATACAAAATCTTGCTGGACCATCTCAAATTTGAAGAAGCTCTCTTGATCGCCGACTCTTATAGTAACTCTATGTACCCTTACTCAGACACAATGGCCTCTCTCATTCAGCAATATGGCCAGCCTCATCAACTAGCTTTGAAAAGAATTGCAGAGTTGATGGATGAACCCCCTATCCGTTCAGGAGATTCTATGGGATTCCGTAAATTTGCACTTAGAGTCAGAGCGCTAGTCGGAATGCTAGAACAATTGAAGCAGGAAGGACTCGTCGAACTTCAGTGTGGGTCACATGTGGCCAGACTAAGCAGTAAGTTATCCCAGGATCTCAGAGCTAATTTCAGATGATATCTTCACCCATTAAAGAGGGGAGTGCCATCCCTTTTGGACTTTGCAGAGTGGTTGGAGTCTGAGCTACAGATCCAGGAAGGCGGTGATGTGTTTGATCGGATAGAGACTCACAAAGATGCAGTTAAAAGGCAAAGAGACAACAGGAAAGATGTTAAAGGAAGAAACAAGCTGATGACTGTGCTCTTGAGCTCTATGCAATCTACTTCTGGAACACCTTCTACAGTGAAGAGCCATTCACAATCACCTGAGAAACCCAAACTGTACTGCCCTTACTGCTGTAATAACCTGCACAAAATTGATGACTGTTCTAACTTCTCTTATCTCACTAAACTGCAGCAGAAACAGTGGGTGATAAACAACAGTCGCTGTTGGAGATGTGGCCGCAGTCATCAGCAGCGCAGTGTCATCTGAGAATCAGTTGTAGCACCTGTAGAGGCAAGCACCTGAATGCTCTTCATAATGTTAACACAGAGGAAGACCTGTACCCGGGAGAGAAAGCTGGTGCTGAAACACTCTGTGGACTTGAGAACTCCTCTACCGACATCCTTTATCTGGACAGAAAGGCTGGATGCAACCAAGTCCTCCTCGAGGTCAATAAAGTTCTCCTGCGCAATGGTAATCATAACCTGGAAACCTACGCTATCCTGGATGATGGATCAGAGCGCACAATTCTCCTCCAGGAGACAGCACTGAAGTTGAAACTCCACAGTCCATCAGAGAACCTCATGCTGAGAACAGTGCGACAAGACTTACGAGTGATACAAGGTTCCTCTGTATCCTTCACGGTCTCACCAGCTAGTCAACCAGAGAGAGTTCACGAAATTGAAGGAGCTTTCACTGCAGCTCAGTTGGGTTTAGCGGAGCACACATACACAGTGGAATGCCTGCAGCATAAATACAGACACCTGAGAAAACTGCCCTTGCCAGACAACAAATGTGCTCGACCCCTTCTTCTCATTGGATCAGACTTCCCACACTTGATAACCCCAATCCAGCCAGTGAGATTAGGACCACCTGGAGGTCCCGCGGCAGTTAAGACAAGACTTGGCTGGACACTTTAAGGCCCTACTAAGTGCTTACCACTGCAAACTGGAACCCAATCATGCCTGTTTATTGCAGCACTCTCCCCATCAGCCGAGTTGCATCATCATGTGGAAAGGCTTTGGCAGCTCAACATCCTGCCACATAAGAACGAGAAGCTGGTGACCAGGTCGTGACAGGATCACAGTGCAGTGGAACTCTTGCAAACGAAGACTGTTCGAGTGAACATAAATGGAGTCCACAGGTATGCCACACCATTACTAAGAGTACAGTCCATGACCACTTTGTCCGCCTCACCAACGGCAGTGCTTGCTAACCTAAGAAGTACAGAGAAACGCCTTCTCTGCAATCCAGCTCATGCCACAGCATACAGCTCAGAGATCCAGAAACTCGAGCAGGCAGGGTACGCCACAAAAATAAGCCAAGAAGAGTGTGAGTCATCCAACGATTCCTGGTTCATCCCACATCACATGGTGACTCACAACCAGAAGAACAGAATCGTGTTCAATTGTTCCTTCACCTTTCAAGGAAATAATTTGAATGAACTGCTCCTGCCTGGTCCCAATTTAAGTTCCTCCCTGCTCGGTGTCCTGCTGCAATTCAGAGAACATTCAACAGTCATCAGCAGTGACATTAAAGGTATGTTTCATCAGGTGAGGTTAGTCCCTGAAGACAGACCACTCTTACGGTTCTTGTGGCGTAATATGCAGAGAGACAGTCCGTCTAGTGTGTACTAATGGCAAGTCCTGCCATTTGGGACCACCTGCTCCCCATGCTGTGAAAAATATGCTCTTCGAAGGCACGTCACTGACCACAGTCAAGAAGAAGAGGATGTGCGTGACGCTGTCGAAAGACACTTTTACGTGGATAACTGGCTCCAGAACTTCTCTTCCCCTGAAGCAGCCAAAGTATTGGTCAACAAGTTGAGATAACTGCTGGCTAGTGAAGGATTCGAACTAAGGCAATGGGCAAGTAACACCCCAGAGGTAATAAGACACCTTCCCCCAGAAATGCTGTCACAAGATAGTGATCAGTGGCTTAACCAAAGTCAAATGGATCCAAAGGAGCCTGCTCTGGGACTGCGCTGGATATGTCGCACAGACACATTGACATACAAGTCCCATCTACTGGAAGCAAGCCCTCCTACCATGAGGAATATCTACAGGGTGTTGGCCAGCCAATATGACCCACTTGGGTTCATCACTCCCTTCACGATCAGGGCCAAGCTTCTTGTTCAGTTGTTGTGGAGCAATAAGACAATGCAACCTTATCTGACTCACAAGGGCCCCCAGCCGAAACTTATCAGAAAGCCGAGACGGAGATTCTGAGAGATGCTCAAAGAGAGAGCTTCCCGAGGAAACTCGCTGTCTTGCCACCGGTAAACCAGTACCACCATCGAGCCGTCTAGCTCTACTGGCACCTGAACTCGAGAAAGATGCACACATCATCCGTGTTGGTGGCAGACTACGTAGATGTAACCAGCTGGAACCAGAAATAGTTCATCCGATTGTTCTGGATCCAAAGCACCTCGTGACTAGAATGCTCATTCGACATGTAGACAGTAACCTGAAGCACGCTGGGTCTGAGCGACTTTTGGGAGAAATGCGGCGTAAATACTGGATACTCCGGGGTCGCAAAGCTATTCGGAAGGAACAGCGTGCCTGTCAAGAATGTCAGAGATGGAGAGCTCAACCGATCCTTCCTCGAATGGCAGATCTACCCCCTGCCCGACTTTGCTTGTAGCGTCCAGTGTTCTTCTCTACGGGAGTGGACTGCTTTGGGCCCTTCTTAGTTAAAATAGGACGCCGCAATGAAAAGAGATGGGGGATCCTATTCAAATGCTTAACTACCAGAGCAGTGCACATCGAGATCTTGACCAGTCTAGATGCAGACTCCTTCCTAATGGCCCTAAGAAGGTTCATTGCTCGCAGAGGCAAGCCTGCGGAGCTGTTATCTGACCAAGGGACGAATTTCAAAGGAGGTGAGCGAGAACTCCATGACGCCTTCAAAGCCATGCACTCTTCATTACAAACTTGCCTGGCAGAGCATCAGATTAAGTTCGTATTCAACCCTCCTTGTGCACCGCACTTTGGAGGCACCTGGGAAAGGGAAATCCGCTCCATAAAGACAGCCTTAAATGCCACTCTCAATGCCCAGACTGTGACTGAGGAGATGCTCAACACCATCCTCATTGAGATTGAGGGAATCCTGAATTCGAAGCCTTTAGGTTACGTCTCCTCTGATCTGGCTGACCCAGACCCCATTACCCCAAACCTTTTCTTGATGGGGCGGCTGGACCCTTCACTGCCACAAACTATTTACCATGTTTCCAATTTACTTAGTCGGAGGCGCTGGAGAGCCTGTCAAGTCCTTGCAGATAGATTCTGGTAACAATTCCTCAAGAACTACTTGCCTGCTTTGCAAATCCGGGAGAAATGGCAAAGGGACACGGATCCCCTCCAACCGAACACAGTGGTGCTCATAGTAGACCCTCAGCTGCCGAGAGCACTCTGGCCAGTTGGAAGGATAAGTAAGGTGTTCCCGGAGCTGATGGTCGGATACGTACAGCAGAAGTTACAGTGAAGGATCGGGCATACATCAGACCTGTCTGCCGACTGGTCCGCCTCCCCTCTACCACAGATGATGAGGACAAAGTATTACCCCAATAACTGCAAATTTGTAGAAAAAATTGGGGGGCAGCTGATGGAAAGAAAAGTGTGGATCAGTCCAGCAGGGGGCGTTCATAGATTGTCTTATCACCAATACCTGCCTGAAGGATTGTTATGTGCGTATGCGGAAGTAGACCTAGTTTGCAATGGAACGACAAGCAAAAGGACACTAGCTCTTTAGTGTTGTTTAGGTAGATAATCTTGCTATGGTGACTTTGTGCGTGCAGACAAATTGTAAGTATTATCATATTTTTGTGAGAATGAGTAACTTTATTGTAAATTCAGCCGTTTACTGTTTACTGCCGCATGACGGAATGACTAAGTACTTGTTTTCTGTCAGCTGCGACACATACACTTAACGCGAACCTTTGTATCTTGCATTTTAATTGTTGCTGAGTAAATGCAACTTTGTATTTTGCTTTATGAGAAGGACTTGTAACTATCGGTGTTACTGTCGCCGTTTAAGTTACTCATACATCGTGCTCTTTAGATATTATTTCCGGATAGTTCTCTGTTTATAGTAATGCCAACTAGAATATGTCTTCATTATAAGATAGTTTAATGATCATTTATTTTAATTTACGATTGATTAATGTTTGTTGTGATTATACTAAGAAATCTGTTATTTGTTGTTATTTCTTTATGTAGAACCACACCCACACCACCTTACATCTCTGTCCACCTTTAAATAAGCTGCTGGAATAAAGAGAATTGTAAATGGATAACAAAGACTTGTGCATTCTAACAGATGCCCCACAGTGATCACAATTACAAACTAGAACAATATAGTAATCCTCCATTACACAGTGTTTACCTAAACCTAGGATCAGTGTGTCCACTAAAGTTACGGGGATGAGCCATTGAACAGTCACTTTTCACAGAAACACAGCTGGGTTCAGATGACTCTGGTCTTTGCTTCTGGACGGACCTTAAACAAAACATGAAGAAAATTAGAATCAGACGCTGTGAAAATGATTGACTATTAATTAACTCAATATTTATTCTAAATTAAGGTTTTACTGTAAGTAATTCTCTGGAAATCAGGACATTTCTGCCTGAAGAGTTCAGGATTTGGGATTGTGGGGCATTTCACTGCATCCACAATAAGATAATCACTTTTAATTTGATCACAGGCTTTACAAATAATCAATAAATGTTTAATACAGTGTTTACCTAAACCTAGGACCAGTGTGTCCACTAAAGTTCCGTGGATGAGCCATTGAACAGTCACTCTTCATGGACACACAGCTGGGTTCAGATGACTCTGGTCTTTGCTTCTGGACGGACCTGAACAAAACATGAAGAAAGTTAGAATCAGACGCTGTGAAAATGATTGACTATTAATTAACTCAATATTTATTCTAAATGAAGGATTCACTGTAAGGCATTCTCTGGAAATCAGGACATTTGTGCCTGAAGAGTTCAGGATTTGGGATTGTGGGGCATTTCACTGCATCCACAATAAGATAATCACTTTTAATTTGATCACAAGCTCTACGAATAATCAATAAATGTTTAATACAGTGTTTACCTAAACTTAGGACCAGTGTGTCCACTAAAGTTACGTGGATGAGCCATTGACCAGTCACTCTTCGTGGACACACAGCTGGGTTCAGATGGATTTGGTCTTTGCATCTGGACTAAACTGAAATAAAACATGAAGGAAATTTTAAATCAGACGCTGTAATCAGGGTGGACTTAACCAATAAGTAGGAAAGCGGTCGCTTAGGGCCCCCACGTTTGGCAGCAACTGCTCCCACATGGTAATACAGCTTTAGTACAACATCAGGTTGACTAACTAATTACTGATTCCTATAATAGATAGGATGTGTAATGTGAAGGGGTAAATAATTATTTTAGGATTAGCCTGGAATTAGCTTAGGGCCCCAATTAAATCACTAGGTCTGCCCCTGACTATGATAATGATTGTTTGTTCGATTACTGAATATTTATGCTAAATTAGCAAAAATGATTCTACCATAATTCATTCTCAAGAAGCGTGAAAACCTTTACCAACTTTATTTTACCAACTTAATCCTTCACCCAAAAGACCACATTTTAAAAATGAGGATGTATAAGATTGTGGTAGGTTCAAACACCCCCGGTAAAATCAATATCAATTACCCAAGACTTTCAAGAATATACTGTATGTCAGCTGTTTTACATGAGATAGTCCCAAAATAATGGCCTAATCTAGCAAATATCATCACACCGCATTATTTACAGTCACTAGGCCTATTCCTTCCCATCAAGGCCGTTTATATCGTGCTGATAAACCTAGAAAAGGAAACCATGTCAATCATGTCGTAAAATCCTGTAAATGTCAGAAGCTATAAACAGCTGAATACCCAAACTAACGTTAAGTTACTGTTTTTAAAAAGACTGTCAAAGCATATCACCGTCTGTCTTTCGTTTCTAAGATGGAAGTAAGTGGCCATCTGAATGCAAATTCATATCTAACGTTACTTTAAAACACTGGACGGACCTTAAACAAAACATGAAGAAAGTTAGAATCAGACGCTGTGAAAATGATTGACTATTAATTAACTCAATATTTATTCTAAATGAAGGTTTCACTGTAAGTCATTCTCAGGAAATCAGGACATTTCTGCCTGAAGAGTTCAGGATTTGGGATTGTGAGGCATTTCACTGCATCCACAATAAGATAATCACTTTTAATTTGATCACAGGCTTTACAAATAATCAATAAATGTTTAATACAGTGTTTACCTAAGCCTAGGACCAGTGTGTCCACTAAAGTTACGTGGATGAGCCATTGAACAGTCACTCTTCATGGACACACAGCTGGGTTCAGGTGACTCTGGTCTTTGCTTCTGGACGGACCTGAACAAAACATGAAGAAAGTTAGAATCAGACGCTGTGAAAATGATTGACTATTAATTAACTCAATATTTATTCTAAATGAAGGATTCACTGTAAGGCATTCTCTGGAAATCAGGACATTTGTGCCTGAAGAGTTCAGGATTTGGGATTGTGGGGCATTTCACTGCATCCACAATAAGATAATCACTTTTAATTTGATCACAAGCTCTACGAATAATCAATAAATGTTTAATACAGTGTTTACCTAAACCTAGGACCAGTGTGTCCACTAAAGTTACGTGGATGAGCCATTGACCAGTCACTCTTCGTGGACACACAGCTGGGTTCAGATGGATTTGGTCTTTGCATCTGGACTAAACTGAAATAAAACATGAAGGAAATTTTAAATCAGACGCTGTAATCAGGGTGGACTTAACCAATAAGTAGGAAAGCGGTCGCTTAGGGCCCCCACGTTTGGCATCAACTGCTCCCTCATGGTAATACAGCTTTAGTACAACATCAGGTTGACTAACTAATTACTGATTCCTATAATAGATAGGATGTGTAATGTGAAGGGGTAAATAATTATCTTAGGATTAGCCTGGAATTAGCTTAGGGCCCCAATTAAATCACTAGGTCTGCCCCTGACTGTGATAATGATTGTTTGTTCGATTACTGAATATTTATGTTAAATTAGCAAAAATGATTCTACCATAATTCATTCTCAAGAAGCGTGAAAACCTTTACCAACTTTATTTTACCAACTTAATCCTTCACCCAAAAGACCACATTTTAAAAATGAGGATGTATAAGATTGTGGTAGGTTCAAACACCCCCGGTAAAATCAATATCAATTACCCAAGACTTTCAAGAATATACTTTATGTCAGCTGTTTTACATGAGATAGTCCCAAAATAATGGCCTAATCTAGCAAATATCATCACACCGCATTATTTACAGTCACTAGGCCTATTCCTTCCCGTCAAGGCCGTTTATATCGTGCTGATAAACCTAGAAAAGGAAACCATGTCAATCATGTTGTAAAATCCTGTAAATGTCAGAAGCTATAAACAGCTGAATACCCAAACTAACGTTAAGTTACTGTTTTTAAAAAGATTGTCAAAGCATATCACCGTCTGTCTTTCGTTTCTAAGACGGAAGTAAGTGGCCATCTGAATGCAAATTCATATCTAACGTTACTTTAAAACGCTGGACGGACCTTAAACAAAACATGAAGAAAGTTAGAATCAGACGCTGTGAAAATGATTGACTATTAATTAACTCAATATTTATTCTAAATGAAGGTTTCACTGTAAGTCATTCTCAGGAAATCAGGACATTTCTGCCTGAAGAGTTCAGGATTTGGGATTGTGGGGCATTTCACTGCATCCACAATAAGATAATCACTTTTAATTTGATCACAGGCTTTACAAATAATCAATAAATGTTTAATACAGTGTTTACCTAAACCTAGGACCAGTGTGTCCACTAAAGTTACGTGGATGAGCCATTGAACAGTCACTCTTCATGGACACACAGCTGGGTTCAGGGGACTCTGGTCTTTGCTTCTGGACGGACCTGAACAAAACATGAAGAAAGTTAGAATCAGACGCTGTGAAAATGATTGACTATTAATTAACTCAATATTTATTCTAAATGAAGGATTCACTGTAGTAGTAGTAGTAGCCCTTTATTGTCACTAGTAACAAGTACCAGCGAAATTAGCCATCAACCTGTCCATACATACACAACATACATATGACAACGGGGCAGACAGAACAGGAAGACAGGGAATGTAAGAAAAATACAGCATTTACATGAGGAAAGAGAGGAGGAAAAAATTTTTACCCCCAGACTATGCTCCATTGGGGAGTACAGTGTGAGAACAGAAAAAAACACCTCAGCACAAAAGCACATATACCATAAACACATGACTTGCAACAGGGGGACATATCCAGCTCTGGCAAGCAGCCGTCCGGTCCAGCAGCCATTTATTACGGCGCCGGTCGCAGACCTGCTCGACAGGTGGCGGTACAAAGCGTTCGGAGGCAGTTGATCGGAGTAAGGTCTGTAATGGGGGAAGGGAGCAAGAGAGTCTACACTGCAGCGCTCTTCCAGGCTAGTTTATCCAGCATGACCTTGGCCAAGCCAGCCGGTACGGGGGAGCCAGAAAAGATAAGATTAAATTTTGTTGTGTCTTTTGGGGCGAACAGCTGCAAATCTTCACAGCTTTATTCTCTCTGTCCATTCTGGTCTCTGAAATCATCAATTTTCACTTGCAAAGCCGTAAGTTTCAACATGATGGCATCCATATTCCGGTTTATAGTCTCAGTCTCATTGCTGACCGCTCTTCCCACGGCTTCAATCCAAACGGGCAGCCTTGTGAGACTTTGGACAGCTGTTCCCGTCTTCTGAATTTTCCGATAACCCAGGGCAAAGCCTAATCCAATCAGCAGAATACCTGTTATCATGGTGCGAAAGGTAGATATCCTCAGCGTCCTCCACGGAAAGAGCCGCCAGACATACGATTTGCCACCTCTCCCATGCATCCCTCATATATCCGGCCGCGAACGTCCCGTCGGGACAAACGGGTTCCCCAGAACCCAGACTTCTCCTTGAGAAGATGGTATCAATTGCGCTGAGAGACCAGTTGATCAAATCCATAATTTTCCAGTTTGGAGAGCCGTGCAGAGAGAGTCTCTTCAATAGATATGAGACGAGACAGAAGAAGCAAGCAGGGAGGAAAAAAGGGGGAGGACAGGAGAGTGAAAAAAAGCGACTGCCTCCTTTGAGAGGCCAAACGAGAAGCTGGAAGGCATTCTCTGGAAATCAGGACATTTGCACCTGAAGATTTCAGGATTTGGGATTGTGGGGCATTTCACTGCATCCACAATAAGATAATCACTTTTAATTTGATCACAGACTTACAAAGAATCAATAAATGTTTAATACAGTGTTTACCTAAACCTAGGACCAGTGTGTCCACTAAAGTTACGTGGATGAGCCATTGACCAGTCACTCTTCGTGGACACACAGCTGGGTTCAGATGGATTTGGTCTTTGCATCCGGACTAAACTGAAATAAAACATGAAGGAAAATTTAAATCAGACGGTGTAATCAGGGTGGACTTAACCAATAAGTAGGAAAGCGGTCACTTAGGGCCCCCACGTTTGGCATCAACTGCTCCCTCATGGTAATACAGCTTTAGTACAACATCAGGTTGACTAACTAATTACTGATTCCTATAATAGATAGGATGTGTAATGTGAAGGGGTAAATAATTATCTTAGGATTAGCCTGGAATTAGCTTAGGGCCCCAATTAAATCACTAGGTCTGCCCCTGACTGTGATAATGATTGTTTGTTTGATTACTGAATATTTATGCTAAATTAGCAAAAATTATTCTACCATAATTCATTCTCAAGAAGCGTGAAAATCTTTACCAACTTTATTTTACCAACTTTATGCTTCACCCAAAAGACCACATTTTAAAAATGAGGATGTATAAGATTGTGGTAGGTTCAAACACCCCCGGTAAAATCAATATCAATTACCCAAAACTTTCAAGAATATACTGTATGTCAGCTGTTTTACATGAGATAGTCCCAAAATAATGGCCTAATCTAGTAAATATCATCACACCGCATTATTTACAGTCACTAGGCCTATTCCTTCCTGTCAAGGCCCTTTATATCGTGCTGATAAACCTAGAAAAGGAAACCATGTCAATCATGTTGTAAAATCCTGTAAATGTCAGAAGCTATAAACATCTGAATATCCGAACTAACGTTAAGTTACTGTTTTTAAAAAGATTGTCAAAGCATATCACCATCTGTCTTTCGTTTCTAAGACGGAAGTAAGTGGCCATCTGAACGCAAATTCATATCTAACGTTACTTTAAAACACTACAATCGTGTATAAATAACGATAATATATTAATTCTAATTTATAAAATACAACTGTCCAAAAAAACAACGAGATGGGATACAGCACCAGGTAGGAAAGCACAAAATTGAAATATAAGCGATGACTTCGCTTACGAGGTTGTTTCGTATCTAACGTTATTATATCTGTATCTGTAACACTCACCTCTGTGGAAACACATCTAAAGATGTGTGGTCTTCATCATGCAATATCTGTTGAGCTCCATCAAGAAAATATAAATGAAGGAGACTCTACACTTAGATATTCGTGTTAAGATGTTTCTGCTTTCATAACAAAGGCCGATGGATTTTACTTTCACTTTGATTTTGTTTTCACTATGTAAACTAACATGGCGGATATTGGTGACTAATACACCATGAATACAACTAGGGAGAGAGAGAGAGAGAGAGAGAGAGAGAGAGAGAGCAATGTAAAGCATCCACCCTATGTGCCCTAAATAGTATTGAAAATTACTAATATCACAAAGAATTTAGGATGGATAGTATGCACATTGGGACGGAGGCTATATCTTTTCTTTTAAATGGACCTGCAGCTTTCTGAAGGTACTGGTGTTTGTTCCTCAGCTCCGTGCTCTACAGGTAAGCGCAAGTATAACATTCAATGCGTTCATGATTCTGCATAATGCAAATAATACATTCAATATTTAGGAACACATCCACTAGTTTTATGAACATTCCAATATTCAGATTATAGATCAACAAATAAGAGACTGTCATTGGACGCTTCATTTTCTTATCCCTTTTATGAGAACCGTTAATCCCTTACAAAAACCCAGTTAAACCACACTAACCACAAATTAACCATGGTTTTGCTACACTAACCATAGTTTAAGCATGGAATTTGAAGTAAAACTGTGGATATGCAAATAGTAATCAATAAGCAAAAAATAAATAAAACATTTTCATAAGGGATGTGAAGCAATGCTGTGTAGAATCAACTGTTAGCCACTGACCAATCAAACTAAACAGAGTCTGTCTAATTGAAAATTCATGTGCTTTGCTACCAAAGACTATTTCAATCATAAATCCACACTGTGCATTTCGTTTCAGGGTTTGAGAGGGAAATCAAAATGCCAAACAGCGATGAAGAATACATTAACTGAGTGAACAAAAGGTTTTACCTTCGCAGTAAATGTCCAAAATATCTAAAAACATCATTAACTAACCCTATAAAACATCCAGGATTTGCCAGTCACAAATGCAACTCAAGCTTTTTAATTGCCAATCAATTCCACTGAGTTGTTCACATCATTGAGATGGCAGATAAAAATGGCAGATCAATAATGGGTTTTATTTCTACGTTGCTTCTGTGGCAAATAAACAGTACTATTTAATTGGGTTATCAATATACATTTATAGCAAGTAATGTTCTTCTTTAATGTTATGCTTCAGAAAGCTAATGTTACATAAAGGAAAATACAAATTCAGAGCCAAATACCACCTGTAAGGAAATTATCAAAAATGTAAATAAATAAATAACAGACACCTTCTAAGAAGAATCGTGCTCGATGCTTTTAATTAATTTTAACATAAACACTATACATTCCCACTATACATTTTATTTAATTAGTAGTAATTGTAAATATTAGAATAAATTTAACAGTTTTTCTCTCTCTTTTT
>CM050416.1:35584545-35722045 GCA_027564155.1 Gymnocypris eckloni scoliostomus
TTAACAAAACCAGTGTGAATGGTTCACGTTAAACTAGATAGATCTGGGGCATGTTTCCCAAAAGCATCATTAGTGAACTGTGGTTGTTAAATGACGTTGAACTATAACGACATTACTTGTTGTTTTGGCTACTTTTATGATATGTTTGGTGTGTTTGGATTAGTTTTGAAGCTTGGAATGCAGCATGAAACAGCACAGAATCCCATTCAATGTATTCAAATTTAATTTTCATTGATTGGTAGATTTAAATGACATAAAATATTTTTGTTGTTCATAGAAATGCAGTGGAAAACTGATGCAAAGAAACACTACATCTTGTAGATGTCACTTATTTAGAGTTGGAAAACATAAAAACAAGACTTCAAGTATATGTTCCCTTGTGTTATATATCTTAAGTTTTTCAAAGTATTCTAAAGTATTTAGATTACGTTACTAAACCTGATTAATCAATGTAATCTGTAGTGAAATACATTTTAAAAGTAACCTTCCCAGCCCTGCTAATAATACTAAAGCTAAAGAGTGTGACAACTAACCCCACTCTCCAGAAATCTGCACTGTTAGACATTTCTGTCATTTCTACAGTTATTGTCTGTATATCAGTATAATACTGCAAATTCCCTTTACAGTAAATAACTGTAACACCCTTTGCATCATGGGAATTTTCTGTGACGTCAGACCCAACATACAGAGACTTACTGTATTTTTTTAAATTGCTGTATGCTACTGTATTTGCTGTAACGGCCTCTTTGGCACCATTCTATTGAGGTTGTTTTATTTTCCTCATTTCTTACATTTGGATTGACACGATTTGCCCTAAACCGTGTCTACAACGCCACAACAGCTTGAGACTGACTACACTGGAAGTGTTACATCGCTTGAAATGATTGGAAAATCCGTTTGTCCTTCGTGTAAGAAACAGCACGAGCACTTGGAGTACATCTGTACATCAGAAATATACCAGGGCATCATTTACATTTATGCATTTAGCAGACGCTTTTATCCAAAGCGACTTACAGTGCATTCAGGCTATACATTTTTTGTCAGTATGTGTGTTCCCTGGGAATTGAACCCACAACCTTTTGCGTTACTAACACGATGCTCTACCCTGAGCCACAGGAACATATCCAAGCATCACTTTACTGTCCGCATACACTGTAGATATGATATGTAAATAGATCTATATTGTTTTCTGTTGAGTTGCGCCGCACGTCTGAGGAAGACACGGAAGCATCGTCACGGGTTTTGCCCGGGGATGATATGCCTTACAATGCACCTTACGAGAGAATAAGACCATCAAGCAAGGTAAAAAATTATGTTTGTCTGTGTGTTTGTGTCAGATTTTTGATCACCAGTTTAACCTAGTAACATTTACCCATCAACATGGCGGTAACAAACTTTACTATGGTAAACTGTGCATTTCAAACGACTTGTCAGCTTACTGAAGTTATCAAATTAAAATTATTTTTAATGAGCAACGCTTATCTTCTATTAGCATGAAGTTAACTAATGTGAAATTTAGTTCAGTTATTAGTTAATTTTGGCCAGTAGCCTATTGAGAAAATAGAATCCTATGTTAGCTAGGTTAAATAAGTTTTATGGCTAGTTGTCTTTCTAGTTTTATAATTAGTTTGTCATAGTTTTTATTGGAAAATAAGATTTACTGCATTTTTTGCATATGTGTTTTAAAGACAACTGCAATGAAGCATCAAGAAAGACATGAGGTTTGCGTTTTAAAAGTGTGCCATTTCTACTTCTTGTTTTTCAGAGAAGACATTTCTGTCACTGACAAAGTGGATGGTGAACAAAGGTGGTGGCCACGTTTTGGACCAGCACCTGGGTTTTGCAGATGACTGTATTCTTTGGCGGATTGTCTTTTTCCCCATTATATTTATGTTTCCTAAAGATTATTTGTGAGGATAAATCCAGAGGATACAACATAATGCACTGAAAAACATCCTAAAACAGGAGAAATGGTAAAGATGCACTGTTCCAGCATCGGAAGTCTGTATTTTTAAGTGTTATACATGCAATGTTTTAAATAGATTTTTTAAAGTTTTAAAGTTTTAATTGAATGCCTGTAGTACATATGTAAAATAAAAATAAAATTAATTATATATAACAATGATAAAATCTAATGAAATCTATATTAAAATGAATTAATATACAGATGAATTGGATCAGTAATTTATTGTAAAACAGTACAGTTTGCAACCGTAAATCAAATAAAGTTTGCTACTGTAAATCTTAATTACAGTAACTTACTGGCAACTGTGTTTCCAAAAACCCTTTGAAATGTCTAACAGTGTGAATAGATTTGGGGTGATACATTTGCTTTTCTTTCTAAACTCAGTAAACTGCTGTACTGTAAACTCAAAAACTCAAAACCGAACCAGTCCAATTCGGCTTTGTTGGTACCATGAAGCTGATCATCAACTTTCTCTGTCAACTCAGGCTTGATCCTCAGTTAATGGAGCGCGTGGACATGATTGTGTGACATCAGTAATGAGCTGCCAATCACATGCCTTGAAACTGTAATTCTCTTCTCGTGAGTAGAAGTGAGTAGAAAAATTTAAAGAAAACATCTTACCTTATAAGTGCAAGTAAAAGTTATAAAGTAAGTTTATAGAGTTGATGCAGATAACTACTGTGTGAAGTCCCCTCATGCTTTAAACACACCACCATCTTCCCGTCCCAAAGAAACCCAAAATTACTGGACTTAATGACCACAGACCTGCGGCTCTAGCGTCTGTGGCCATGAAATTATTTGAAAGACTGGTTTTGGCCTATCTAAAGGACATCACTGGACCCTTACTGGACCCCCTGCAGCTTGCCTATAGAGCAAACAGGTCTGTGGATGATGCAGTCAACATAGTACTGCACTACATCCTGCAACATCTGGACAGACCAGGGACTTCTGTCAGGACCACTATCCTCAATGATAGATAAATACTTAGCATAAGAGAAGAGCAGCTATAATAATAACACCCCCTCCAATGGTTAACAGAACAGAACTAAGCAGACATAATTAATGTACTTAATTACATTTAGGCCACATACACACTGCAACTTTCAGGAGTGACAACCGCATTTAAATGCGGGAGTGAGTCCCGTAAATTATCGTTCCATGTGTGTACGGAACAACTCACTCCCGCATTTGTAACCACAGCAACATCTGTCGCCTTGCAGGAGTGAATACAAGTTTAGCCGCTCACATCGTGCCATTTTTTGACTAAAGACTGTTTTGTCTGTCGATTTTAACTAAACTACCACTAATAGACATGCGGTGTTGTGTTTATGAGCGGGAGGCTGCTTAGAGAGCTATGTCTTGCAGTGTTGCCATGTCCTCATGTTTTCAAGCATGTTGTTTGGTCTTAGCTCATGAAGACAGGCACTTTATTGAGTTAATAACGTGGTCTGTCGCGGATATGAGATATATTTATTTTTATTTTGGTGTTATAAAAAAAAGCATTTTCGTTTTTTAGTGTTTTTTGTGCTTATCCTTGTTGCTTGTTGTTTTTGTCTGTGAAGATCTGGCAACACTGACACTTTACCGCATGGCTCATGAGCGCAGCTAGCCCTGTGCTGTTAAGACTTATTTCACTGTTGTCTGTTGTTTTCTTGCATCTCACATACAGACGAATACATGGATGCACGCTCAAATACATCATTAACAACTAGTTGTTCAGTTCGGTTCTGTACACACCGCGAGAATTTCTGTAAATGCGTTGTCACTACCTGTATGTGTGTACAGCAAGATTAGGAAGTCTGACTTCAACAGGAAGAGTCAGCTGATGCAAGCTTGACTCATGTGATGTAGACTTCAGCTCTGCTTTTAACACCATCATCCCATCACTCCTCCAGCCCAAATTAACTCAGCTCTCCGTCCCCATCTCCACCTGCCAGTGGATCACCAGCTTCCTGACAGACAGGCATCAGCTAGTGAGGCTGGAAAAATACACATCCAGCACCCGCACCATCAGCACTGGAGCTCCTCAGGGCTGTGTTCTCTCCCCACTGCTCTTCTCCCTGTACACAAGTGACTGCACATCTAAAGACCCCTCTGTCAAGCTCCTGAAGTTTGCAGACGACACCACTCTGATCTGCCTCATTCAGGATGGCAACGAGTCTGCTTACAGACAGGAGGTGAAGGAGCTGGCTGTCTGGTTTGTTGTCATTCTGTTGCACTGTGGAGCTTTTGTCGCTATAACAAATACAAGAATGTGTAAAAATGAATATTAAGACTCATTTGAATAAAAAAAGGAAGTGTTATAACCACTGCCAACTCTGCTGAACACGTCTTTTCTGTCTTCAGACTCATCATTTGCTCACAGGGCACCGGTGAAGAAAGCTAATGCGAGCAAGGTAAGAGAGTTTATTTGATAAAGAGTGTGCAGAATGTGGGATGTGAAAGAGTAGAACATGATGTAAGACTAAATGTCTGTGTTTATGAGTGGGCCGCTCTTATAGTTGAGTACCGAGTTATACCATACAGGACCTTAGTGGAGCCCCGTATGACATCCTTACTGTTTGTTCTCACTGAGGACAAGTCTGTTTTTAAACAACAGATGGTCAGATCAGATGAATTATGTGAAAAAATAGTGTTTCTTTAAAAATAACATGACATCCAGAAACATGATCCAGCGAGTAACTACTGATCACATGAGGTTCAGATCAATTAGGAGCATCTGCCACTGTTTTGAGGTTATTGTTACAGAAGAACGTTTAGAAAAATCAATTAAATGTATTTTGTTAATTTTGATGAGAGTGAGTGAGAAGACACGTATAACATCACCATTGGTGTATAAATGAAGACGCTGCTTATTTAAGTTTGGTAAATAAGTTCAGGAGACACCAATTTATTTAATTTGCAAACTTGAAGACATTTAATACTGTAATGAATATGATTTGTTAAGATGAACTCTTCATTTGCGTGATCACAGTTTAGCAGTTTTAACACCTTCATGTCTCTCATGATTTTATCAGACGTTTGGGTGTTAGTGAGTCAGCAAAACAGCACGTTTCTGAGCAGCAGAACTGTTACATTGTACTAAACACGGATATTGTACTACATATGGATTATATATGTGTGATTATTTCAGTATGCTGTAGTTAAATGTAATCTTCTGTTTTAGGTCTTTGAAGGGTCTCGTGGTGATGAAGATCAGAATGATTCTTCCTCTTCCTCTGATCTTTCTGTTGATGGCCTTTGGTGAGTGATATTTGTTACAGTAGTGCTTACAGTTTGTTTTATTATTTTTAATATGCATTAAATGTCTATTCTACACTTCATCAGTCATGGGAAGGGCACACCAATCAGAAACGCTGTCAGAAATACCAGCCTGTCAATCATTCTCACTGACTTTGGGTTGGCTGATATATATAGAGGGCGGGGCTTTAGACAGAGTGCATGTGGTTATGTTGGCAAAATGTCTGACTTTAAATTCAGCGCCTTTAAATGGTTGATGTGCTCGGTTTGGACAGTTCTGTGTCAGTGTGATCACTTCTGCTTTTCTGCAACACCCTCCTGCAGTACTTTTCACACTGTGTGCGTGCTTCTCTACAGCAATGAATGATTCATATTATTTAGCTATATGTGTGAATAATTCAAGATTTACTGCTCTGTGTTTTGTGTTTCAGGAGTTTTGGGAGAAAACTGGAATGTGATTTATGAAACTGAATCAATAAGTGCTCCTAAAGGATCCACAGTAAACATGTCATGCTCGTATACGTACCCTCAGCATACACTGAAAGATACATTTTGGATAATGTGTGAGAAACAGAACAAAACAGAATATGTGAAAAGTTTAAAAGAATATCCCGAGTATAAAGACAGGGTTGAATACATTGAAGACAGACAGAAAAATACTTCCATCCTCAGACTGCACAACATCACTGAAAATGACGAGAGAGCGTATTGTTTCAGATTAATAACTGATACTGAAGGACAAAAATGGATTGGTAAACCAGGAATTCATCTTAATGTTTCTGGTAATCCACTTCACTCCTTCATTTCTATTAATAATTTCATTTCTTGGTCCTGGTTTGATTGATATGTTTCTCTAGTTCTCCAGGTAATGGCACCGTGTGGCTAAAGATAATGAAATGGCTAATTACACTTACATTTAGTGATGGGCAGATGAAGCTTCATGAAGCTTTAAGCTTGGTTAACAAAAGGGTTAATTTCTGGAGGCTTCATTTGCTCACAATACCACCTGGTGGCCGAAAAAAAAATAAATTAAGCCTTGAGAAATGAACCCTTTTGTGAACCAAGTTTAAAGCTTCATGAAGATTCATCTGCCCATCACTTCTTACATTCATTCATTTATTAACATCTAATTCCAAACCTCTTCTTCGTTGCCAATACTGGTATCTTGAACTGATTTACAAACAGAAATGATTCCAAATAATCTTTACACTTTCAGATCCTCCAAAGAGTGTCTCGGTGTCCATCAGTGCGTCTGCTGAAATAAAGGAGGGAGATTCAGTGACTCTGAACTGTAACAGTGACTCAAATCCTCCTGCTCTGAACTTCAGCTGGTTTAAAGAGAATCAAAGCTCAGCTGTTGGATCTGGACAGAGTTTCATCATCTCCAGCTTTAACTCCAGTCACAGTGGACGCTACTATTGTGAGGCTCAGAATCAATATGGATCTCAGAGATCAGCGTCTGTCTCTGTTAAAGGTGAGGATCATCTCTGTGGATCTCCGTGAGCTCATTGTCTGTATATAAAGAGTAACAGTTCTTCTCGTCTGCTCAGCTGTAGAAAGCAGCTCATCTCTGATCGGGGTCGTAGTAGGAATCACTGCAGCTGTTGTCTTGACGTCTGTGATTCTACTGGTCTTCATCGGGCTGTTGATCAGAAGGTGAAGGAGACTCTGTGTCTGGTCTGTCAGAGAGATTCTGAGTCAGTTTGTGTTCACGTTGATTTCTTCTTCTCTCTCAGGAAACGAGCGACTCCATCAGAAGAGCGACAGCACGGAGGATCAGCACACAATAAGACCGTGAGTAAATCTCCTCATCTGTGTCTGTCAGTTCTGGAGGGAGAATGAATTCTCTCATCATTGTGTCGTCAGCTGGAGTCTCCGGAGGACGCTTACATGAGCCTTGAGCCCAAGTCCAGATGTTCTGAATACGACACACTGGATGTGAGTTCCTCTGCTGTTGCTGTGTATCATGTGGATGTTCACCATCAGATCTTATTATTGTTCTCTTCTTCTCTAGAATATGAAGAGATCCGGTGCAAACACGGATGATCCTGAAGCTCAGGATCCTACATATTCTAACATTGACAAATGATCAATCCATTTATATGACATTTTGTATTTATTTTCTCTGGCTTAGAATTAAACCGTCTGCTATTTGCTTTTGTGCTTTTAGGAAATCTAATCTGTGTGATGAGATGATTTCAGAGGCTGGAAAGTTACATTATTACAGTAAATGCTCCAAGTTACCATCTATTTTCATAGTACACGAAATATGATTTTTCAAGATGAACTTTTAATTATTAAGGCTCCAAACACCAAAACGTTTTTATAAGTTTGTGTGCATTTATCAATACAGAAAGCAACACAGTGTTTGCATCGAACACAGACAGTTAACTGCAGATTGCTTGGTTAGTAGCATCTTTACTGTGCATTTACCTGTAATTTTATATCTTTAACATTACTTAGTTACATTTGTAATTTTACTGGGAGTGTTGAGTGTTATTTTATTTGACAATAAAACATTTTTTCCATACATGACTGTGACGTGTTCTCTTCTCTGTTGAACATACATCTGTAGGCCAGTATTATTACACAGAGAAGATGAATGTAGATTTCTTCAGGAACATGATGAGGTGTAGCACGTGTGCTCTGCTCTAGATGTGAGGTGTAGTGTGCTCTGCTCTAGATGTGAGGTGTAGTACATGTGCTCTGCTCTAGATGTGAGGTGTGAGTACGTGTGCTCTGCTAGATGTGAGGTGTAGATTTCTTCAGTGTGAGGTGTAGCACAGAGAAGATGAGGTGTAGTATCTTCAGATGTATTACACACACAGCTCTAGAGGTGTAGAACTGTGCTCTAGTATGTGCAGTGCTCTGCCTCACACAGAAGATGAATGTAGTATGCTCTTTGATTATTCTGCTCTAGATGAGGTGTAGTACACGTGCTCTGCTCAGTATGTGATTACACTCTGCTCTAGATGAGGTGTAGTACACGTTGCTCTGATGTGAGGTGTAGCACACACGAGGTGAATGTAGATGTGCTCTGCTCAGATGCATGTACACACAGATTCTAGATGTGAGGTGTAGTACGTGTGCTCTGCTCTAGATGTGAGGTGTAGCACGTGTGCTCTGCTCTAGATGTGAGGTGTAGCATGTGCTCTGCTCTAGATGTGAGGTGTAGCACGTGTGCTCTGCTCTAGATGGGAGTGTTGCTCTGCTCTAGATGTGAGGTGTAGTACATGTGCTCTGCTCTAGATGGAGGTGTAGTACACGTGCTCTGCTCTAGATGTGGTGTAGTGTGCTCTGCTCTAGATGTGAGGTGTAGTACATGTGCTCTGCTCTAGATGTGAGGTGTAGTACGTGTGCTCTGCTCTAGATGTGAGGTGTAGTACACGTGTGCTCTGCTCTAGATGTGAGGTGTAGCACATGTGCTCTGCTCTAGATGTGAGGTGTAGTACGTGCTCTGCTCTAGATGTGAGGTGTGTAGCACGTGTGCTCTGCTCTAGATGTGAGGTGTAACGTGTGCTCTGCTCTAGATGGGAGGTGTAGCACGTGCTCTGCTCTAGATGTGAGGTGTAGGTGTGCTCTGCTCTAGATGTGAGGTGTAGCACGTGTGCCTCTAGATGTGAGGTGTAGTAGATGTGCCTGCCTCTAGATGAGGTGTAGTACGTGTGCTCTGCTCTAGATGTGAGGTGTAGCACGTGCTCTGCTCTAGATGTGAGGTGTAGCACGTGTGCTCTGCTCTAGATGTGAGGTGTAGTACATGTGCTCTGCTCTAGATGTGAGGTGTAGTACGTGTGCTCTGCTCTAGATGTGAGGTGTGATGCGTGCTCTGCTCTAGATGTGAGGTGTAGGTGCTCTGCTCTAGATGTGAGGTGTAGTACATGTGCTCTGCTCTAGATGTGGAGATGCTGAACAACTCAAAGTGTCTCGAAAACCTGTCTGCACAGAAGGAATAAATACAATTATCCACAATGTATTAATTTGTTTGCATTTGACTATTTAATTGGCATTTCTAGAGTGATATGTTTAAGGTCTGTTGATGAATATTTACTCCAGAAGTCTTTTAGGAACATTTTCACAAATGCTTGAACGTGTAGCTTACAATGATTGCGACAGCAGCACTAACATGAAAAAGAAAAGAGGAAGTGATGCAGAGAAACAAGTTTCATCAGTACTTCAGTCTTCTCTGATTAGAAGAGGAATCTGTTATGTGTTCTCTGTGTGTGTTTGAATGAATGCACTGCTGGTTTTCATTTATCTTGACTGCGTCTTTAAAACGAGGTGCTCGTGTGTTCATTAAGAAGTCTGTCTGGTGTGTGTTTAATCTTCATTAGAGTCATGTGACTGGAAGAGGAACATCTTTCTCTCACACAGAGGACATACAGAGAGGACGTGGAAACATCTTAGTGTCACCGTTCAACTGGATCAGCTCGTTTTAATATATGAACCCTGCAGGTTACACTGAACAGTATGTTCAAAACATACAAATACCGTTCAATAATAAACTACTTATGGATTAACAGATAACAAAAAAAGCAATATTTAACATCTGAATGTAATTAAATTGTTCAGTATTTCACTGAAAAATGTATTTATTTAATCGATTTGTGATTCATTCATTGAACATGTTAATGTAATTGCTAATATTAAAAGCTCATTCCACTATACGATCACAAAACTATCAGATTTGTTATAATTTTAATAAGAATAAAACAGTTTTGAATTAACAGCAGAGCTAAGAAGTCATGCAGATTTGTTCTCTGTGGAACTAAATCCTTATTTCCACGTGTTGTATCTCCATTGTTCATACCTTACCTTCCAGCTCATGATAAAGAGAGCGCCCGGGAAGGCCGTCACACAGGCGGTGTGGGGATACAGCAGTGCATTCTCAGTCTAGAAGTTATTTCTAGCAGCTGGCTAACTAACGGTCGTGTATTTAAGTGGTGTTCTGTGGGATGCTGATTTAACAGGAATGTTTTTGCAACCTTCTACTGTTGCTATGTTTCCACCTCAAGCGAACACGTCAAAATATCTTTGTTGATATGAAATGTTCCATATGGAATTTGGAGATTGAAATAATGCATAAGTATGTTCCTGTGCGACCAGCAGGGGGTGGTCTCAGTACTGTCCTCTGTGGCCTCAAAATATACACTTTCAATATCAACTCAGTCTTTCTTTCGTTCACAAAATGTGTTATTTGACAAATAGTAACAAATAGTCTGGTTCCTTGCTGAAGAAGGGGTAAAATCTGTATAAGCGGGTTTGCTGCTCTTATAGCTGCCCTCACAGTTTTGTAATGAAAGGTTACAACAGCATTTCTTGTTAAAGGTTCATCTGACATGTTTCCAGCAGGTCTTTGTTAAAGGTTCATCTGACACGTTTCCAGCAGGTCTTTGTTAAAGGTTCATCTGACATGTTTCCAGCAGGTCTTTGTTAAAGGTTCATCTGACATGTTTCCAGCAGGTCTTTGTTAAAGGTTCATCTGACATTGTTCCAGTGTCTTTGTTAAAGGTTCATCTGACATGTTTCCAGCAGGTCTCTTGTTAAAGGTTCATCTGACATGTTTCCAGCAGGTCTTTGTTAAAGGTTCATCTGACATGTTTCCAGCAGGTCTTTGTTAAAGGTTCATCTGACATGTTTCCAGCATTTCTTGTGAAAGGTTCATCTGACATGTTTCCAGCAGGTCTTTGTTAAAGGTTCATCTGACATGTTTCCAGCAGGTCTTTGTTAAAGGTTCATCTGACACGTTTCCAGCAGGTCATCATGTAAAGAATCCAGATTTCTTCAGTAGTTTGATGAGAGTGTAGTTACACGTGTTGTTCTCCTCTAGATGGCGGTCAGGTCGGTGCTGTAGAGGTGTGAGTGCGAAGTGGTGCTGATCTGTCGATTATTCTGTCGATTATTAACATGTTCAGTTCTCAGTCTGTTCCAAAATAAAAGCATGCTTCATATATATACCAGTTTGACTAGCAGCTGTGCCTTACATCTCAGTGTGTTTGTCACCAACCTTGATTCAACGTATGAAGGCCTCAATGCAGTGTTCTGAAAAACCTGGATCTTACCTGTTAGAAAAATGCCCATTTCCCTGTGTTTAGAACATTGTGAAGTTCCATTCACATGTTTCCAATTGAGATCAACCCCATAAACAACTTGTGTAAGTTGTCTTTGCAAAATGTCTTTGCATTGTGAACCTTACAGTTAACCACATTCACTCATTTTTATTTGTATTATAATATAGGTATAAGATTAACAGTGAATTATCACTCCTACAAATCCTCCTGATTTTTGTTCTTTACTCTATATTTATGTGAAATAACTGTGTTGTTTGTTGAATGAGTGTTGATGACTGTTTTAGAGGAAGTCAGCGCTGTTAAGAAGTTGTTTCTCACATGTGCATGTTGCAATTTTCTCATGGTTTTACAACATCAGCATAACCGTAAAACGACTGAAAATAGGAAGGAGAGCTATGTTCTCAGTGTCCAGTGTGAACAGTTTTTCGGTGTCTGTTCAATAATCTCTTCAGTTCAGCTCCCCGCTCTGTCTGATTGAATGCATGTGCGTGGATGTGATGAGGTTTGATTGAATGCATCAGTGTGGATGTGATGAGGTTTGATTGAATGCATCAGTGTGATGTGATGTTTGGATTGAATGCATCAGTGTGCGATGATGGAGGTTTGATTGAATGCATCAGTGTGGATGTGATGAGGTCTGATTGAATGCATCAGTGGATGCGAGGTGAGGTTTGATTGAATGCATCAGTGTGGATGTGATGAGTTTGATTGAATGGATGTGATGAGGATGAGGTCTGATTGAATGCATCAGTGTGGATGTGATGAGGTCTGATTGAATGCATCAGTGCGGATGCGATGAGGTTTGATTGAATGCATCAGTGTGGATGTGATGAGGTTTGATTGAATGCATCAGTGTGGATGTGATGAGGTTTGATTGAATGCATCAGTGCGGATGTGATGAGGTTTGATTGAATGCATCAGTGCGGATGTGATGAGGTTTGATTGAATGCATCAGTGCGCGGATGAGGTTTGATTGAATGCATCAGTGCGGATGCGATGAGGTTTGATTGAATGCATCAGTGTGGATGCTAGAGGTTTGATTGACAGCAGGGTTGGCTGAGGATCTGTTTTGAGATGTGCTTCCAAATTGTCTGTCTACACTGTAAACAATTACTGTCATTTACAGATTATTTACTGGTTGCACTAAGACTAATTTGCACTGAATTTAAAAGAACTAAGTACTGAACTTGTGAACGTACAACTGTACTGAACTTGTGCAAATGTACAATCTTACTGGCAAGCAATAAATGGCAGAGTAATGTTTTACAGTGTAGAGTGACTGACTGAAGGAGGAGCGTCTCACTCAGAGGAAGTGAAGAGAGACAGGATGTCTGATAATAGTTCATCATTGCATACAGTACATCAACTGTCAGTGTTGCATGATACTCAAACTTCAGATTCAAGGTTGGACAACTATGCAAATACATGGTTTTCTACAGTTTCAAAATAGTTTGATTATTAAATATTACATGCAAATATACAA
This sequence comes from Gymnocypris eckloni scoliostomus, assembly GCA_027564155.1. Taxonomy (NCBI): domain Eukaryota; kingdom Metazoa; phylum Chordata; class Actinopteri; order Cypriniformes; family Cyprinidae; genus Gymnocypris; species Gymnocypris eckloni. The sequence continues at coordinate 35,597,303 of CM050416.1, forward strand.
ATACACTTCAGTCTGCGGTAAAACCGTGTCATTTGAACACTCTTCCTAATGTCTTCCAGAATGTTCAGCTTTTTCTCTTTGATTGCTTTGCTCGTGATTCCTGGTGAGTCTCAAATCTTATTTTCATGCATATGAAGAAACCCATGACTGTTTTTCTGTTTAATGTCAGTTTGATGTGTACGCTGGGAATGTGTTAATCACATACTGTAGTTATTCAGTTCTGTATAACATCAGACACATTCAGTACTGGAATTACATCTATAGTGATAGATCAGATTAGACTGGTTCCTGAAATACTGGCCAGTGGCGCTATGATGTTTGTGTTCATATTTTGTTTTATGACTGGTTAAAGAAGTAAATGGAATGTTTTGACAAACTACAGAAGTAGATGATTATGAGCACATCTTGCTTTAGAACGGCTTCTGTCTGTTTGCCGAGATTTCCCAGGGAAGTAAAACGCAATTATACAGAATCAAATACATTTACAAATCTTTATTTGTCTGTTTCATATTTCATCTGCAGCCAGAAATGGGGTGTTCAGTACTCAAATACGAAGAAATGTGCTCTAAAGGGTTCAACTGTGACAGAGACATTCTTATAAACCCAAAAACTATCAATCTGTTGAATCATCCAGATTACAGCGGCAGAGTTCGGTTCTTCCAGAAGAAAGGAATCTTCTTTCTCAGTCTCAGTAATGTGACACATGAGGATGAAGGACAGTACTGCCTCAGAATCCTGACAAATGAAGAAAAAGAGAGATTTCTGGGTTATCCTGGGATTGAGCTCAAAGTGACCGGTAGAGTCAAACTAATATTACACTGACAGATTTGACTCTGTTCTTTCATACACACATAAATATGTTTTCTCCATGATTTCAGAGCTCAGAGTGGAGATTCCTGAAGAGGTCGTTGAGGGAGAATCACCTGTTTTATTTTGTAAAACCACCTGTAACCTCTCAGATAAATCAAACTTTACCTGGTATAAAAACGGTAAGCGTTTATCAGAATGGAGCGTCTTGAATCAGCTGTTGCTGGCATCGGTCAGCAGTGATGATACGGGAAACTACAGCTGTGCAGTGAGAGATCAGAAACATCTGGCGTCTCCTGCCCTCACTCTCAGTGTTAGATGTACGTCCAGACTTGATCTTCATATCAGCACAAATCAGTCCAGACTGATCAGAAGATGCACTGTGACACGTCATGTTTATATTTTAGATCCTCCAAAGAGTGTCTCGGTGTCCATCAGTGCGTCTGCTGAAATAAAGGAGGGAGATTCAGTGACTCTGAACTGTAACAGTGACTCAAATCCTCCTGCTCTGAACTTCAGCTGGTTTAAAGAGAATCAAAGCTCAGCTGTTGGATCTGGACAGAGTTTCATCATCTCCAGCTTTAACTCCAGTCACAGTGTAGGAACTATTGTGAGGCTCAGAATCAATATGGATCTCAGAGATCAACCAATACAAGAATCATCTGTCAGAGTTTGCGCTGAAGATGATTGAACATCTGCAGGTATTAATATGATACTGTAGGCTCTCTCTGAGCTCTGCTGGTGTCATGAGCATCATGTGAAATCATGTTTTTTCTTCACTCAGGTGGCCCGGAAACAGTATATTCTGCTCTGTACGCAGCTGCTGGAATCGGGGCAGCGCTAATCTGCATCTGCATTATTATTGTAGTACTAAAAACCATCAGGTAAGAAAAAACGGCTGTCGTTTTTGCTGTGGAAAAACCTGAAAAACATTATAAAGGTGGTTTATGTGACTTGTGTGCTATATATACAAACCATACACTCAAAAAAAATGATTCGGTCTAAATTTAAATTTTTGTAATTCAATCGCATAACAATTTTCCATCCATTTTGATTACATAGTTTTAACACAAATCAATAAACTTAATGTGATTCATATGCATGAGTCATACGTGAATGAAACAGGTAAGATTTAGGTAATAATTGACAGCAAAGTCCCCGCACTGGCTCAAATCAGGCTCTCGAGATCCACTTTACTGCAGAGTTCTGCTCTAACCCTAATCAAACACACCTGAGCGTACTAATCAATGTCTTCAGAAGATCTCAGTAGGTGAGTTTAATCAGGGTTGGAGCTAAACTCTGCAGGAAAGTGGATCTCGCGAGCCTGATTTGAGGATCACTGCTACAGAGTGTTAAAGTAGAATTGAAGCAGTGTTGGAGTTAAGCAGATAATTAAGTGATGATTGATCATTAATGATGAACAGCTGCTGTTAACAAGCAGAATCAGTGAAGGAAAGAGAAACACAAGAACTACAACTGAATTCAGCCACAGATGAAATCAACTGAAATAAAAGACATTAAATCCTTTAAGATCTGATTAAACAACTCCACAAACAGCATCAGATTGACTTTATTTCTGTCAGACTTCTAGAGAAGCTTGTATTGAGAATTAACAGCGGTTTAGATGCTTTATTGTGTCTGAAATCACCATCAAAGAGATTAGTGTTTCCTTTTGTTGGGCTCTTGACCCTTAACCTTTAAGAGGAGATCCCAAAAGGAGCTTGCCATTTTCCGGGTCGGAGATCTCATATAGCATTATCTTTCTACTGCTTATCTCCTGAACTGACACTTATTCTTTACAGTGTAATCTTCGCTTTCCGTGACATGGATACTCTGTTTCATTTTTCTTCTCTCCAGCAGGAAAACAGGAGACCCTGGTGTCCGAAGAGGTGTTTCAGAACAGGCAAGTCCAGAACATCATCTATTTCAACACATCTTCATGTAATTGTGATCACATTGGGATCATCTGGACTGTGTGTGTTTATTCAGGAAAACAACAGTACAGCCGCAACGGATCAGACGAGCACGAAGCCTTCAAAAACAGCCGATCCGAATGACTTAGTGTACTCCAGCGTCACTCACAGCAGACCCAGAAAGCCCCGGAGAGCTGGAGATGAAGACGAGGTTCAGTACTCCAGCGTCACTCACAGCAGAAAACCCCAGAGAGCTGGAGATGAAGACGAGGTTGAGTACTCCAGCATCACTCACAGCAGAAAATCCCAGAGAGATGAAGATGAGGTTGAGTACGCCAGCGTCCAGCACCACAGAAACACCGGGAACATGACTGCAGAGGCCAGAAACACTGCCGGGTGAGACACACTGCATCAGCTCTATCACTCATCATAGGGTTAAAGACGTGAACAAACATAAACTCTCCTGCTTTTCTTAAGAAAAATTAGGTACAGGTAGCTTAGAGGAACAAGGTTTTATGGATGCACATTCATCTGGTTCATCTTATTTTGTCTTTTTTATTCTCATTGAACAGATCAAATGCTGAAAAAGAAGATGATTCCTCTGTGATCTACAGCAGCGTCAAAGTTGCATGAAGAATTGAAGCATGTGATCACATCACTGAACATGTTTCTTTATTTTACTACATTGAAGCTGGCATGAAATAGAAGTTGAGACTAAAAAGTGGTTGTGCTTAACAAACAAGACTTAATTTTATACATCGGATAGGTCTACAACTGGATGGACTGATCACCGTAAGATGCATTAAGAAAATAAATGTGTTGATGTTTGTGTTGAAATGTGCTTGTGTGACCGTGTGCAGTGGCTTTAAATACACAACACTTGTGTGAGAAACAGGAAGTGGAACTATAAGAGCTGTAAGCAAGCATATGCAAAAGGAGAGGTTTTGTTACGCTGAATAAACTGCTTTTGTGAGGAGACTTAAGCTTAACATCTTCTTGTCCGCTAATCTTTGCCATTAAATGTACGTTTTTCCTCAAAGCAAACACGTTTCACGTATTCTCACACAAGTCTTTAACTATAGTGAATTGGATGCTGTATTTATCTGCCTTTTTAAAGGATTCATTTTTGAGCTCTTCTTGAGTTACCTCAAACTCTATATCTATTTCTAAAGGTGAATTGACTTGTTGAGAAGAGAAAGAGGAAGGTTGGTGTTCTTTTTAGATGTGATATATTCATTAATAGTTCAGCAGTTTAACTTCCCGTCATGCTGCTGTTCTTATCATTTCTTATCTGTGACCATTCATAGAGCGACGTGTGTATGTGTATTAGAATAGTTAATAATGTGTAGAAAGGATTGAGTAAACAATAAAACTAAGTATATTGTGTGTTTGGTGAATGGTGGTTTGATCATAATTACGAGTGAAGCTCTTTAGACCAGTGCTTCTCAATCAGGGGCCAATAGGTGACCTCATAGATCCTCCAGGCCTACAGTAAGTTTGCGGTTTAGTCAAAGCAGCTGCTTTAGTGGTCTTTTTGCACTCCCTGTGGTGCTGTTTGGTATCACAGCTGGATTTGTGCTTATTTGTTCAAGTTACTGTATAATTGAGCAGAGTACCTTAAATACTCCGAAGCTGTAAAAAACATGAGCTTTGAATATGTCTAATATATAAGCTAGGTATATAAGTATAGCTTTAATCTACAAAGCAAGTTTGCAAAAAATAATGCTGAAGGTTTAAATCGATCTAGTATTTACTTAATAAGTTGACAACAAGACAAGTTTCTGTACTGCACGTGTATGTTTGCAAAAAGAGAGGTGGAGAAAAACACGTTGTGCTTTGCTTAGATAAGAAAAGATACACACAATGTAAACAAAGGCAGAATATTTGTAAACCGTATTTAAAAAAGCAATTTCCGTATTGATTTTTTTCAGGTGCTTCATCTCTCATGGTAGTCAAATAACTATTTACATGTTAAAACAGCCATATCACCCTGCAGCTCAAGACTGGCTGAGCAGGTCAGTACCTGGATGGGAGACTCCTGGGAAAACTAGGTTGTTGCTGGAAGAGGTGTTAGTGAGACCAAGCAGGGGTGCTCACCCTGCAGTCTGTGTGGGTCCTAACCCCCCAGTATAGTGATGGGGATGCTATACTGTAAAAAGCACCAAAATACTTTAAACTGAGGTCCTGACTCTCTGTGGTCATTAAAAATCCCATGACACTTCTCGTAAAGAGTAGGGGTGTAACCCCAGTGTCCTGGTCAAATTCCCTCCACTGGCCCTTATCAATCATGGCATACACTTGATTGTCTCTATGTCTCTCTCTCCTCTCCACCTGTAGCTGGTGTGTGGTGAGCGCATACACTTGATTGTCTCTATGACTCTCTCTCCTCTCCACCTGTAGCTGGTGTGTGGTGAGCGCATACACTTGATTGTCTCTATGACTCTCTCCTCTCCACCTGTAGCTGGTGTGTGGTGAGCGCATACACTTGATTGGTCTCTATGACTCTCTCTCCTCTCCACCTGTAGCTGGTGTGTGGTGAGCATACACTTGATTGTCTCTATGACTCTCTCTCCTCTCCACCTGTAGCTGGTGTGTGGTGAGCGCATACACTTGATTGTCTCTATGACTCTCTCTCCTCTCCACCTGTAGCTGGTGTGTGGTGAGCGCATACACTGATTGTCTCTATGACTCTCTCTCTCCTCTCCACCTGTAGCTGGTGTGTGGTGAGCGCATACACTCGATTGTCTCTATGTCTCTCTCCTCTCCACCTGTAGCTGGTGTGTGGTGAGCGCATACACTTGATTGGCTCTATGACTCTCTCTCCTCTCCACCTGTAGCTGGTGTGTGGTGAGCGACACACTTGATTGGCTCTATGACTCTCTCTCCTCTCCACCTGTAGCTGTGTGTGGTGAGCGCATACACTTGATTGGTCTCTATGACTCTCTCTCTCCTCTCCACCTGTAGCTGGTGTGTGGTGAGCGCATACACTTGATTGTCTCTATGTCTCTCTCCTCTCCACCTGTAGCTGGTGTGTGGTGAGCACATACACTTGATTGTCTCTATGACTCTCTCTCCTCTCCACCTGTAGCTGGTGTGTGGTGAGCGCATACACTTGATTGTCTCTATGACTCTCTCTCTCCTCTCCACCTGTAGCTGGTGTGTGGTGAGAGCATACACTTGATTGTCTCTATGACTCTCTCCTCTCCACCTGTAGCTGGTGTGTGGTGAGCGCATACACTTGATTGTCTCTATGACTCTCTCTCCTCTCCACCTGTATAGCTGGATGGAGAGTATAATTTTAAATTAAATGTTAAATTAAATTTTGAGTGAAGGGCAAACATCTATTAATGTTTAATGTTCAGTTATGTTTGATATTTGAAAGAGTTCCCGTTACTTGAAGTATCCATTGCACACTGCAATAGTTACCATTGTGCAGAAGAGTAGCGCTTATGATTATGGATACTACTCCTCTAAAATAATAAGTCTTGTTCAAAGAGCAGTCACTTTGCTCATTCTAGACAAGTGTATTACTTTCCAGTATTGATGAAGTATTTTCCTCTTTGAGCTGTTCAGCTCGTCTTTTAAATGTACAAAATAACTCAAAGTCAAATATTACAAACAGGCCTCACTTAAAATCACAGACTTAGAGAATCAACTCAAAATAGGCTAAATGAGCACATTTCACTAATTATATTAAATTCATTGTGTCATAGATTACTTATTTTAGGAGATTCCATTTTAAAATCAAGTCGTAAAAACTACTCAAAAATAAATATAATATTGTTACCATAATTTTAAATAGCCTTTCCATTTATAATAAGTTGCCTAATAATAAACTATACAATTTGTAGTAAAAAAAACCAAAAAAACGAAACATGAAGAAACTACAAAATACCTTCAATAAAATCAAAATATTCCCCAAAATGTAATTACAGTAACATTTATAATGGATAGATTCTGCAAACACAGGCTATTTGTGTTAATAACTTAAAGTTAAATTATGGAGCTGAATTGACAAGCCATGAGCGTTTTCCAAGATACCTCGTCGTGGCTGTTTTCAGCCAGCATCACTAACCTTTCTCATATCACACGACTGTATAACAATTCTGTGTCACATCTGAATGGATCAAGCGTCCTGCGCTGTTTATCTCTTATGAATCGTGGCAGAAGCGCGGCCCTGTGCACTCTGTCACCCTCCCCCCCCCACTAGCGACGCCCCTGTGTACATACATATAAAATAAGAGTCAGGGAGAAGGGAGGAAGTAGAGAGAAAGACAGACAGGCAAACTCACATAAAAAAAATCACGAAATGGTCTCAAACTAAAAGTAGATACAATTGCTTTTTATTGAAGTGTGCAAGCAAAAGCAGGACACGTGCAAAAAGTAATCCACAAAAGGATCATGCAAAAACAGAAAACAAGAGAACAGAAGTCAATACAGCAACAACAAAAGTCAACTAGATTACAAGAGCTAACAAGACTAATCACACACAGTTGGAAACAATGAGATCGGCTAAAGTAGCTTAGGCTACTTTACACACCCTCACAAAGATTTAACAATAGTGAATTCTAACGCTTGTTATTTGTCATTTGGAGGCTTTTTTGAGTTGCTCTTGTGTGGTTGAGATGGTGTCGCACATATCCAGGAAGAGGAAGACAAATATTTTTAACTCATGTTTTAATGTTTTTGTCGTTTGGGTGTGGACACTGAGACATTGACTGCAGCGCGGTAAGACCGTTTTTACCAGTGTTAGATAAAATAATTCTGTGTGTCTGCAACTGATATTTGTGAAAATGTGGTGATGAGTTGATATTAAATCCAGAAGCTCCAAATGTGTTATAGATACTTTTGTAAATATTGTGTGACGCTCTTTAGACACAAGGCCTGACCCGAGAAACATCATCAGCGTCCATCAAGACTTTAATGAGCAGAGAATTACTCTGAAATCTTCATGATCTCTGATTATCAAGATAATAGAGTTTGTTATGCCGTGTATAGATGATGCTCATAATGTTATATGTGTTGGTTTTATGATTGCAGAACTCACTATGTGGACGTCACTCGTAACGTCTCTTCCTCTGATCTTGGTGATCATGACTGCGTGTGAGTCTTCAGTCACTAAACAGACACTTTAACACTCGTGAAAAACTGATAGAGATCCTCACACTTGTAGCTCTTAAACTGACACGAGTGTTTTGCTCTCAGCAAACATATAGAAATGGTTAAAATTAAAAGACAGTATTGGTTCAAAACACCTGAAACACAAACTTTATTTTCTTCATTTCTGTTTTTCAGGGGTTGATGGTCTGCAGGATTGGGCAGTGAATAATGGCCCTTCATATGTTTGTGCATTAAAGGGAACAACAGTGAAATTATCCTGTGTTTTAAACTATCCACACGATCAAGAGATCACAACAGTCTTCTGGAGCAAAACTGCTGTAACTGATGGAGAAACATCAAACCTATCTTTAGACCCAGAATACAGAGGAAGAGTTCAGTGTGACAGTGAATATAAAGACACTTACAGTCTCACGTTGACGGATATAACAGAAGATGATAAACACATGTACTACTGCAGATTCACTACAAACAGAGGAACATGGACAGGGATCCCTGGAGCTCAGCTGGACGTCACAGGTAGAGCTAATGATCTATCAGAAACACACACACACACACACACACACACACACAAACAAACGCACACTCACACACTCACACACACTCACACACACACACACACACATGTTGGGTTTCCATGTTTTATGGGGACTTTCCATAGACGTAATGGTTTTTATACTGTACAAACTGTATATTCTATCCCCTTACACTGCCCCTATCCCTAAACCTAACCATCACAGGAGACATTCTGCAATTTTACATTTTCAAAAAACATCACTTAGTCTGATTTATAAGCTGGTTTCCTCATGGGGACCAAAAAATGTCCCCATAACGTAGGGTATACCTGAACCACGCACACGCACACACACACACTCTCACACCAAGCACTTTATCATGTAACTCCATCAGGCATATTATATTCTTTCTTTTGAATACAAAAAGAGAAATGTTAAATAAAATGTCCTGAGTACTCATTTATATAATGGGCCTCATTCATGAAACATGAGCAGAATGAATTTTTGTGTAAATAGTTCGTAAAGCTGTTCTGATGTAAATTCTTGGATTCATGAAAATACACCTGCTCCCTGCCCGGTGTGAATGGTGCGTAAAATGTTCTGTGTTCTTTTTGGAAAACTGATTACACTTCATTTTGATGCACTGCCATTATAATATTCTACAAGTTCATTTGCTGTTTTATTTATATTTTATTTTATTATTTTTTTGTAGCTGAGAGATGATAAACTGTTTAGCTCCGGCTCAGCTTTGGTGCATGTCACTGTCACTTTTTAGCCAGCCGTCCAATCAATGGAGGAAGAGCAGGACAAATACTACACCGACCAATCATCCTACGTTTACAACAACTGATCGACAGTAGAGAAGTTAATATAGCTGGATACTGCATTTTTATATTCTGTAATATTCTTCAAAATGAGATACTAGTATTACTGCCGTGGATATTCCACATCATAGCAACCAACTCAACAGCTGGAAAAAACTTTTTTACTTTTTTTTACTTTAAAACTTTGTGCCACCAGCTGGCCGTTTTCAAAAGAGCACCTGACATTCTTCTTCTTCTTCTCGTATGAGACAGCATTATATAATATCCCCTAGTAGCCGTGACCACTCCCTTGTGGAGGGCCCAGGATGACAAAGGTTCAAGAAGTTGGGTCACTCATCCATCAGGTGTTGGGTGGTCTGCTCAGGAGAAGATGGCTTGGAGATGTTAAGGCCTTGGTGACAATAGATCTCTAGATCAGAATATTCCACTGCGTTCCTGGACACAAAGTGTGTGTAGCTGTAGTCATAAGTGGGGATTATATTAATTGTCAATGAGCGTGCACGAGCGCCCTATTTACGAATTATTGGAAGTCATTAATAAACAAATCGGACATTTACGAAGCGTTTGTCAATCTGGAGGAGAGTTTTTGGGAAGGTCTGTTTTACATGGAAATTACTAATAATTTACTCATATATTTACAAATGTTTCATGAATGAGGCCCAATGACTGTAAAAGGTGACCGTCTTCATTCTTTAAAAAAAGTTGCAAAACTGTAGTAACATGTTTTTGACTTACATTCCCAAGTGTTCTGAAGGTGTGTGATAGGGTTCATCAAGAAATAAAGTAGCAAACTGAAATATAATTTATCATTTAACAAAAATCTTGACCTCGCAGCAGTTCTTGTCATTGCATACATTTGTGTATAATGTGGAGTTGGTGGATCCAATTGTAAGCTTTATTTTTAAAAAACGTGGTCAAACAGGCAGGATCGAAAACCAGCATACAATATAATCCAAGGCAGAGGCAAAAGAGTAATTCACAAAACAGGCAAAGGTCAGGGCAGGCAGCAAACAATCACAGGTAACCAGTCAAAGGATGAAAACCACAGGAAAGGCAGAAAACACAAAGACGTTACAGGCTATCAATACTCAGCAATCTGTGTGTGTATCTTAAGCTGGCTGCACACTAGACGACTTTAAAACCACGGGAGACCACAGACATGAAGACAGTTCAACCGATTTTTAGCCTTATAATTCTCTGAACGCGCACACTTGAAGATTTCACAGTGACACGAGATCTCATGGAGACTCGAGATCAAACGTGACTAGAGAAGAAAAACAAATAGAGGACAATCGACGTTGTCAGCTGGCTCTCCAGGCATGCGTTCTGTTTCACAGTGAAAAACAAAGTATACAAACAAATATGTTCTCTGCTTTCGTGGCATGTTTGTGGCTGCCAAGTTTCAGCTATAAATGGACGCTACATCCGGTGAGTGACGCTTGCTCGCTCTCATTGGCTATCGCATGTATCACGTCAGAGGCAGCCTGATCAAGAGTCGTAAATATTAAACATGTTTGATATTTACGATGTGAGTTCAGCGATGCTCTGTCTCGATCGGGAGCAGACAAATAATCGTAATAACACCACACACTAGAGGAATTTTGGACAAAACATTGTTTGGGACAAGCTGCGAATCGGGAGACATACAAACGGTGCAGGGAGGGGGGTCTCCAGGACAGGTTTGGGAACCACTGATTTAAATCGATTACATTACAGTTTCTTTCTCATCAAAACCAGTCGTATGCCACTTGGAATATACAATATGAGTGGCATGGGAGAGTTTTTTATTCTTTTGCGTCCTGTTTTTAAAGCTTGTCACCATTCACATATCATTTCATCTGTGTAACTGAACATGTGACTTGAATTATCTTAGAGTTGTATTTTACTGTTATCTGAAATTATCTTTTTGAACAAGATATTTTTGTCTTGACACACTCACTTGTGATTGGAAGAAACTAAAGGAAGATAATAGAGGAAGTAATGCTAGATTCACTGTTCATTTGGGCCCAAAGACATTGTTTTATTGAAACAGGCATTGGCTGTAAATCTGCCTTAAACTTATTTTGTGTTGTGAACAGTGCTACACATATAAACAAGAATTCAACTGCTATTAAACAGACAATCAAGCAGGACATTTGTTAACGTCTTCTGAAAAAGAAAGGAGGTCATGAATGGCTTTAGAACAACAGTGAAATATAATGACTGAATTTTCAGTTTTGAGTGAACTATCACTTTAAGCCTCCCTCTCTGTGGAACTAATGGGTGGAGTAATGTTTAGCGATATGGTAAACAGGGGTAAGATTAGGGTGTGGTTAGGTGTCTAGCTCCACCCCTAGAGCCCCAGCTCCTCCCATCTGGCTCTGCAGCGAGCAAACTCTCCTTAAACTGATGAATCAGTGAGTTGTTGTTCTGTCAGATCTGCAGGTGGAGAGTGTGAAAGAGAGAGATTCAGTCACTCTGACATGTAAAAGCAGCTGCTCTCTGCCTCAACAAACATTCATCTGGTACAGAAACAGAGAGAGATTAACTACAGGAATCATGAAAGTGAATAATCTTCAGCTGTGGTCAGTCAGTCGTCATGATTCAGGAAACTATCAGTGTGCTGTTTCAGGATATCCACATCTGATCTCTCCACCTGTTTATCTCAAAGTAGGATGTGAGTAACACTGATTCATTACATTAGTGAATTATTTGCAATTGTATTATTTTTATATTTCTATTGAATTGAGTTTGTAAAGTTATACATCAGCTGAAATCTAAAAGAAAATTAAAGATTCATGTGTTTGAAAGCATAATTATATTTCTCATTGATGTGTTTTGTGTTTCAGGGGTTGATGGTCAGCAGGATTGGGGAGTGAATTACAGCCCTTCATATGTTTGTGCATTAAAGGGATCAACAGTGAAAATGTCCTGTACTTTAAAATATCCTCATAATCATCAGATCACAACAGTCTTCTGGACCAAACCTGCTGTAACTGATGGAGAAACACCGAACCTGTGTTTAGTTCCACAATACAGAGGAAGAGTTCAGTGTGTCAGTGAATATAAAGACACTTACAGAATCACTTTGACGAGTGTAACAGAAGATGATAAACACATCTACTACTGCAGATTCACTACAAACAGAGAGAATGGAAAATGGACGGGATTCCTGGAGCTCAGCTGGACGTCACAGGTAGTGAACTCTCAGAAATACACCACAGACACACAAACACACATTATCCCCCGGGTTTAACAGACAAGACTTCAGCCTAGTCCTAGAATAAAATCTAAGTCTTGGCCATTTCAAGTGAAATAAACTTGCACTGACTGATCTTAAAACACATCAGTGCCTTTGTTTTGTCTCAAGATGCACCCCAGTAATGTTTTTTCTGAGCATGTTTCTAAAAATGACTTAAATATCCTAATTGAACTATGATCTAATCCTGACTTCGTCTAAGCCCTGTCTGTGAAACCGGGACACCATCACCTGTTATTCCAGGAGCTCAAACAGCAGAGCACAGCACTAGTAATGCCAAAGTCACGGGTTCAGATCCCGGGAATACATGCACTGATGCAATGTTTAGTCACTTTGGATAAAAGCAAATGCATAAACGTAAATGCTTGATTTTTTATTAGTTTCATCCTCTAAAAATTTCAATTATTATAATATTAAATGATGTACTTTTTAATCTGAATGTGAATCAGTGAGCTGTTGTTCTGTCAGATCTGCAGGTGGAGACACAGCAGAGTGTGAAAGAGGGAGATTCAGTCACTCTGACATGTAAAAGCAGCTGCTCTCTGCCTCAACAAACATTCATCTGGTACAGAAACAGAGAGATACTAACTGAAGAGACATGGAAGACGCTTTACCTGCGGTCAGTCAGTCTTCATGATTCAGGAAACTATCAGTGTGCTGTTTCAGGATATCCACATCTGATCTCTCCACCTGTTTATCTCAAAGTAGGATGTGAGTAAAACTGATTCATTACATTAGTGAATTATTTCACTTTGTATTTTATTAGAATGAGTTTGTGTCTAGACACAAGTAAAATATTTGCTAGTGTGTTGTAAAAGGTGCATACAGTGGCTGGAGCTCAACGCTGCAAATTAAGAAATCATCTTCATCAATTTGAAAACACACATGCTGCAAACTCACAACACAAACAAAGAAGTTACAGAAACACTGCAAATACACACAGACCACATCGGGAATGTTTCAGGGAACCGCAAAGTGACAAACTGACAACTTCCCTTACAAAAATTAACCATGGTTTATTAAAAATTAATTTATTAATTATATATAACAATAAAATGTACTGTAGTTAAACCCTGGCAACCACAAATTAACCGTGGTTTTCTACACTAGCATTGTTTAACCATGGTATTTGTCCAACTGTGGTCATACAAATGGCAAAAAGAAAAGAAAGCAAGATCACTACACTTTTAATAAATAATTTCATTTAATTGGGGTAATTTTATCATATTGGGGTCGTGGTACGTTCTTGCAGTGTTTCTGTAGTTAGTTGTGTTGTGAGTATTTGCTGCACATGTAAAACTGATAAAGATGTTTTCTTAATTTGCTGGCGTTTTTTTTATTTGCATATGTTTTCTTATGTTTCAGCATTTGAGCTCTTTTGGCGACCACAGGTGCAGAAGAGAATAAAAGATTTCTGTGTTTGTTGCTGGAGGTCTCTTGAATTATTTTCTTCATTTCTGTGTTTCAGGGGTTGATGGTCAGCAGGATTGGGGAGTGAATTACAGCCCTTCATATGATTGTGCATTAAAGGGAACAACAGTGATAATGTCATGTACCTCAACATTTACTGGTTATCATAATCTCCGACCAGCCTTCTGGACCAAAACTGCTGTAACTGATGGAGAACCACTGAACCTGTGTTTAGACCCAGAAAACAGAGGAAGAGTTCAGTGTGTCAGTGAATATAAAGACACTTACAGAATCACTTTAACGAGTGTAACAGAAGCTGATAAACACATCTACTACTGCAGATTTAGAGATACACAGAGTAAAATATGGACAGTGATTCCTGGAGCTCGACTTGATGTTACAGGTAAAACTGGTGAACTCTCAGAAACACACCACAGACACACTGTTATCTCAGTTTGATCAGATTAGACACGAGGGAATCAGGACATGATTCAGGTTGGACTCAAAGTCAGGTCTGAACGAGCACAGCAGCTCGCGATGCATCAATATCTGTGCCACAGAAACATCAATCTGTTTGTCATGTAACTGCTGTCAGAAGTGCTTCAGTTCAGTGTTTAATATGATTGATATGATGGTGAATCAGTGAGTTGTTGTTCTGTCAGATCTGCAGGTGGAGACACAGCAGAGTGTGAAAGAGAGAGATTCAGTCACTCTGACATGTAAAAGCAGCTGCTCTCTGCCTCAACAAACATTCATCTGGTACAGAAACAGACAGAGATTAACTACAGGAATCATGAACGTGAATAATCTTTACCTGCGGTCAGTCAGTCTTCATGATTCAGGAAACTATCAGTGTGCTGTTTCAGGATATCCACATCTGATCTCTCCACCTGTTTATCTCAAAGTAGGATGTGAGTAAAACTGATTCATTACATTAGTGAATTATTTCACTCATTATTGAGATTAACTTACTCAGAATGTGTTTCAGGCCCAGTAATATAGGATGCATTATATTTTTGTTTACAAGACAGGATTGATTTTTAATAATGTAATAATATATAAAATGAACGTGAATCAGGAATCTGTGTTTAGAGACACTCTTTATGACTCATGGGTTGATAAATCAGTAAATGTGATGCTGTTTTATTTACTGTGCACCAGTTCAGATGTAGATTTTATCTTTGGATCTCATCACTGAAATACAGTCTCTTTATTTCAGTAATTGTTAATAATGATAATGGAAAGTCATGGCATAAATAAAATAATTATGTGGATATTTTAAATACATTTAACAGATCCTCCAAAGAGCGTCTCGGTGTCCATCAGTGCGTCTGCTGAAATAAAGGAGGGAGATTCAGTGACTCTGAACTGTAACAGTGACTCAGATCCTCCTGCTCTGAACTTCAGCTGGTTTAAAGGAGAAACATTTTGAAATCTGGTGACATCTACAGCATCACTAACATAACGTCTGAAGCCAGTGGAAACTTTTACTGCTCTGCTACAAATGAACATGGATCTAATGTCTCTGCGGCTGTGACTGTGAATGTCATGTGTAAGTTTATCTTTATTTTTGGTCAGATCTGGCTGATTATTTCTAAAACGATTTGTCTTACAGTATGTCATTTTACACTTTTGTCTTTTCAGATCCCCCAAAGAGCGTCTCGGTGTCCATCAGTGCGTCTGCTGAAATAAAGGAGGGAGATTCAGTGACTCTGAACTGTAACAGTGACTCAAATCCTCCTGCTCTGAACTTCAGCTGGTTTAAAGAGAATCAAAGCTCAGCTGTTGGATCTGGACAGAGTTTCATCATCTCCAGCTTTAACTCCAGTCACAGTGGACGCTACTATTGTGAGGCTCAGAATCAATATGGATCTCAGAGATCAGCGTCTGTCTCTGTTAAAGGTATTCACTATAAACAGACACTCTTTGAGTTTCATCTGTCTCTATTGTGAAATGATCTTCATGAACATCTTGTTTCAGGGGTTCAGAGAGCTGCTCTGCACACACTTACTGGGATTGTGACGGGATGTGGAGCATTGATCTTCATCATCATCATCATCATCATTGTGTTTATGAAGTGAGCTCCTGCATTACAAAGTCATTTCACAAGTTAACACAAATACAGGATTTGTTAAACTTATTGTAAAATGTTAAATGTTACTTACTGTTCAGTATTTTGTAACAAAATTTCCAGGAAGAAAAGGAGAGACGGTGGAGCTGAAGTTGTCAGACAAAATCAGGCAAGTTTGATAATACATATTACATTTAACTGTAAAAATGAAGACTTAAAAAGTCATGTACTGTTGCTTGACTAATATTTGATCAAATATTTCAGATTGATCTTACGATAACTGTGTGATTATTATTTTATGAAACAGCAGGATGATCGTGTGGGCAGATCAGCAGAAACGTCTCCGACCAATGACGTCCCAGTGTATTCTCTAGTATCAGCCAATCACAGGGATGATCTGTATACCAACATTAAAGTGAAGAAAGCCAAACGCTCTGGGAGAGAACAAACAGAGAAAGACTCTGGAGATGCTGAAGAGATTCAGTATGCCAGTGTCCATCACTTCAAAAACAAAGACATGAACAAGACTGAAGACACCGTTGAGATGCAGCATCCGTCTGATGCCAACAGGTGAGGAATGATTCATCTGAACCCAAAATAAACATATTCAATGCTTAATCAGACCTCTTGCTTTGTTTTGTCGAAATGATGGATTGTCACCTGCTGGTGCCATATTAACATATTCATTTACTTCCTCCCCAGATCTGAGGACGTGATCTACAGCTCAGTCAAATGAAGAACATGTGTTCGATCCGCGTCACTGATGCTCGTGTGAGACCTGGATTTGAGTTCAGCATAAGTCATGTTCCAGCTCCCTTTCTGCTTGATTTCATCCATTTACACATTTATGGGACTGTTCTGCTGTTTAGACATGAATGTCTTTCCATTTAAAATCTGCTTGTTTATTATGATCTTAATTGATTGTGAACATCACACACACTGTCTTCACTCTACTCTCACACATGGACGCCACTCAGACATGTTCTAGTCAAAGGCCTTTTAGCTCTCGCTTTTTACAATCAATGTATACCAGATATTTTCTTTTGTGTGTTCATACTGTGTGCTTTTATTGCTAAATACATTACGTTTTTACATTGTCAGAAAGTCTTTGTTTTCATTATGACAACATTATGACAATGTACCTGCTCTGGTCTATTTGCCTATAAATAGCAGAACCAAGTTATAATAATTATCAGCTACCTGCTCATAAGATGTCGTTAGTGACATTCACACAAAGGCACTTCTACAATAATTGTAACAATTTAAAATTATTTAAACTTACCAAAAATGACAATGGAAGGCAACAAGCTTTACACTGGTGAGTTGATTTACCTGCCTCTGGTCAAAGAGGCTTTAGATGGATGATGAGGTTTTTTAGGTCGGTCAGAATCTGCAATCTCTGACCAAGTCTGGTTACTGGGTTCCACACCAAGTGTTGTATTTGACTGAGCTTCTTGTCTTCTCTGCCACTCCAGCTCTACAGCACGATTTCACAAACCAGCTGGGTTCTTCTACAATTGCCCCATCAAGTACAGTCAGAAATCTTGGTGTAATCTTTGATGATCAGCTGACCTTCAAAGACCACATTCCACAGATTGCTCGATCTTGCAGGTTTGCACTTCACAACATCAGAAATATCAGGCCTTTTGTAATGGAGCATGCTGCACAACTTCTAGTCCAGGTCCTTGTCATTTCTAGACTGGACTACTGCAATGCTCTTCTGGCTGGACTTCCATCAAACACAATCGAACCGCTACAAATGATTCAGAATGCAGCGGCACGACTGGTCTTCAACGAGCCCAAAAGAGCCCATGTTACACCTCTCTTTGTCTCCTTGCACTGGCTCCCAGTTGCAGCTCGCATCAAGTTCAAGACACTGATGCTTGCATATAAAACAACCACAGGCTCAGCACCCACCTACTTCCTCTCACTATTACGAATTTACATTTCCTCCAGAAGTCTGAGATCTGCGAGTGAGCAACGCCTCGACGATGGTACCATCACAGAGAGGCTCAAAATCACTCTCCAGAACATTCTCGTTCACCGTTCCTAACTGGTGTTATTATCTTCCCATCCCTATCCTTCAAGCAAGAACTGAAAACTCATCTTTTTCGACACTACTTGACTTCATCTTATGTTAAAAAAGTAAAACAAATCTGTCTTTCTCTTTGTAATCCTTCTCTTTTTAGCATGTACTGATTTGAAAAATGACTATAACTTGGTACCACGAGTACTTATTGTGACTGTTTGCCTCGTTAAGAATCGCTCTGTCTTCCCCAATTGTAAGTCGCTTTTGATAAAAGCGTCTGCAAAATAACTAAATGTAAATGTATTTAAACAGTCGTTTCAGTATTTTATGGAAACGCTGCAGCTACTAACATAACCTTGGGTTTCCTGAAATAACGGGAATGAGCATTGTGTATACATGCTAGAGGGAAAACTCGGTTTTCTCAGATAACTGAAGCCTGATTTGTTAATGTTCTTGTAGCTACACAAACAAATGAAATTCAGCTCGGCAGAACGAGCAGGGCTGACTGAAGTCAGCACTGAGTGCCATTTCATCAGAATCTTTAGCATGACAATCAGCTGCATCCACTCATTTACAGCTTTTTTGGCATTTGGTCCACTATAACAGTGGTATTTTGCATGTGTGCGTGCAAAGTAGGTGGAACGAGCTAAGCATTTATAGTGCAAACAGTGCCACCAACACCCAGAGATGAACAGAAAATTGAAAGGCAAGTACGAGACATCTTTGAGGGAGGTCCAGCCATGGCAGGACTTAGTCCTCTCCTTGTCTTTCCTGTTGCATCAGGATGGATTCTGCAGCTCAGTGTCCAGTGTCACTTTAACCTTGGTGCTTGGGGAAGGGATATCGCTTTTCAGTCTGAGGGTGCTGTCGGAGCTCAAGCTTTGGCTTGGACTGAGGCTGAGAAGGTGATGGATTTGCAGACTGTTGAGTCAGCGGAGCCTTCTGGCGATATGAAACAGGAAGTGATGTATAGCTTGCGATGACTTCTACAGTGCTGTGAAGTGCACCCCCAAGATGGAGCAAGTGTAGCAAGGTGAGTCTCATGCTCTCATAATGAGTGCTGCCTCTGCATGGATGAAGCCCAGGCAAGTGACGCACTCAGTGTGCTCGTCCCAGGCATGCAGGGGTGAAGTAGCAGGTTTCTTCATTCTTCTTTCTTTGCAGTCCAGTGAGGAGATTATCTTGGTGCTGATTGAGGAGAAGGATTGTGATTGTGAAAAATAGTGACTTATATGGGCAGTCGTCCCCACCTTTTTTGCAGGCTAACATGGCATTTGTTTGTGCATCTACAGGAATGTTAACAAATCAGGCTTCAGTATTTGGAAAAAAACTGAGTTTCCCCCCTAGTGTGGTAAACGCATTGTGAGTGAACTGTATAAATGTGAGGGAATGCATCAGTTTGAATGAAGACTAGTTTCATTCTTACCTTTTGTAGTCTGAAAAGTTCATTCATAAAGAGAAAAATAAAAAATTGTATGTACAGCTGGCAATGTGTAACATGAGGACGAGCAATTTTTGAGGAGGTTTTATATTGCCTTTGTCCAATTAATGGCAATTAATTGCAAATATGCAAAGAAGAACGTTAACCCATATAATTTACAGTGTGAAACAGCAGCTTATGAATAATACCCAGGATTAATTGTTAACCAAAGATATATTATAAGCAATGTGAAACAAGAAGCAAGATAACCCAGGATTCATTTAGGATGAAATTCCCTATTGTGTGTGAACAAGGTTATTTTTTTCTCGTGAAAGTTGAGACTTATTTGCACAGAGACAGGAAATGTTATCATCTATACCCCGCTGCTTAACACGCCTGTTTTGTCGTCAAACTTATCATTTACACTTGGACTACTAGTGAAGACAGCTACTGCGAACAAGGTATGAGAGTTTTATTTGATAAAGTGTTCGTGAAATGTAGTAATGTGAAATGTGAAAGAGAAGAAACTGATAGCTTTTGGTACAAAATGTTTGTGGGTGGGTCACTTCTTAAATTAGCGTGTTATGCCAAACAGGACCTTAGAGAACCTTTATATCACAGGGCCTGAGGACGCTGCTCTAAGCTTGGAGACACTAAATTGATTCATTTAAAGTAAGCAAATATGTAGATATTTATTATGATTTATATGATTTGGTAGTAGGTCAGCTAGGCAATGTACAAAGCTTTAAGACCTCATTCCCTTTTTGAGTCCTTTGACTTTTATTATTACGTAGTGCCTACCCCAGACGTGAGCAATCTGACACGGGAAAAGCCAATCAAACCCATTATTATCAGTTTTCCACACTAGATGCAGCACAAAACGATGAGACATGACAAATCCTCGACAGTAAACTGATGCCATCCAGTGTAAACACGGTGTTCGATGGTTAAAACAAAATAATCTGATGTTGTAAAAAGTAAAGACAAATGGAAAGGCTAAAGGAAAAGGCTTAAGCTTGTTTGAGACTCATTTTAAACATACATAAGCAATGTGATCACAGTTAACAGTGTAAAACCTCCTCTTCACGCCTGATCTTATCAGTTGTTTGGGTGATGGTTTCTGAGTAGCACTTGTGCTATTAAGAATTGTTCCTTTGTACTTAATATGATTAACCCTTTTCAAAAGCTTGATTGCTAACCGTGGTGTTTATAAAGTGGATGTGTGTATTTTTGTGTTTATTTATAGAGCTGTGGTGGTTCAAGTGGTGATGAGTGTTAGAATGACTCTTCTTTCTCTGAATTTTCTGCTCTTGGTGTCTGGTGAGTCACAGTTGTTATAATGATGTATTGCATTTGTAAAGCATGCATTTAGTATCATTCTACTCTTCAAAAGCTCTCTCAGCCTGTCAGTCATTTTGCCTGATGTGGGGTTGGCTGATATGTAGAGGGCAGGGCTTGAATTCAGCTTTTCACTTCTGCTTTTCTGCAACACCCTCCTGCAGTACTTTTTAAACTATTCACACTTTTCACTCCAGCAACAAATTATTTTTATTCAGCTACATGTATATATAAGCTTTGCTGCTCTGTGTTTGTGTTTCAGGAGTTTTTGGAGAAGACTGGAATGTGATTTATGAAACTGAATCAATATGTGCTCTTAAAGGATCCACAGTAAACATGTCATGCTCGTATACGTACCCTCAGCAGTATGAATTGAACGATACTTTCTGGATAAATAGGACAGATGTAGCTCAAGTAAATTTAAATGCATATCCCGAGTATAAAGACAGGGTTGAATACATTGAAGACAGACAAAACAAAACTGCCGTTCTCAGACTGCACAACATCACTGAAAATGACGAGAGAGCGTATTGTTTCAGATTAATAACTGATACTGAATTACAAAGATGGTTTGGTGAACCAGGAATTCAGCTTAATGTTTCTGGTAATCCACTTCACTCCTTCATTTCTATTAATAATTTCATTTCTTGGTTCTGGTTAGACAGATGTGTTTCTCCAGCTCTTCAGGTAAAGGCACCACAGCTGGTGATGGAGAAAGAAGCAGTCAATCTGACCTGTGAAACCACATGCAGTCTAACAGACGGATTCATCTGGTATAAAAACGGCCAGACTTTACAGATCCAGAGCGAAACACTCCAGCTTCAGTCAGAGCGCAGTGATTCTGGCCGTTACAGCTGCGCCGTCAGAGGAACATCCACACCTGCCCTCTCCTGCCGTCAGCATCACTGTCATGTGTGAGTAGATACTTCATCCAGACAACCAATCACTAAATCTCTCTGCATCACTGTCATGTGTGAGTAGATACTTCATCCAGACAACCAATCACTAAATCTCTCAGCATCACTGTCATGTGTGAGTAGATACTTCATCCAGACAACCAATCACTAAATCTCTCAGCATCACTGTCATGTGTGAGTAGATACTTCATCCAGACAACCAATCACTAAATCTCTCAGCATCACTGTCATGTGTGAGTAGATACTTCAACCAGACAACCAATCACTAAATCTCTCAGCATCACTGTCATGTGTGAGTAGATACTTCAACCAGACAACCAATCACTAAATCTCTCTGCATCACTGTCATGTGTGAGTAGATACTTCATCCAGACAACCAATCACTAAATCTCTCTGCATCACTGTCATGTGTGAGTAGATACTTCATCCAGACAACCAATCACTAAATCTCTCAGCATCACTGTCATGTGTGAGTAGATACTTCATCCAGACAACCAATCACTAAATCTCTGCATCACTGTCATGTGTGAGTAGATACTTCATCCAGACAACCAATCACTAAATCTCTCAGCATCACTGTCATGTGTGAGTAGATACTTCAACCAGACAACCAATCACTAAATCTCTCAGCATCACTGTCATGTGTGAGTAGGTTTTCTTTTAATTTCTTCTCTGCCCAGACTCTGTAAACTGCAATAAAGAGTTGGTATAATGGCCTTCATAACTTCAATCTAAAAACCCAACCAATCAGAGACTCTCTTTGCCTGTGAATTAAATGTCTTTGGCTGGTCAAGGCTTCATCAGTCCCCTGCTGGTAGATCCTGTAACTACACAATCTGACTGCTCTTCTCAGTTGAAGCATTCTGACTGAAGAAATACCTTGATATTGCCATATTTTATTATTGTATAGATGTTTCACCAGAGTCAGACTATTCTTTAAGTGCTTTTAAAAGCAAGAAAACAGAGGTGTATTTCTTTCTCCAGGTCTTGGGTGTGAATCAGGGCATGTGGCTGAAGTAACAAAAAAGTAACTAATATCGCTTAGTTACATTTAAAGTCTAATTCTAAACTGTGTTTTGTAGCTTAAATATAATCATTAGTTGTTGCAATACCAGATGAAGATAAATAGTTTGACCATTTTTCTTAAAGTGTAAAATGTAACTGCAATATTTATTGTTTCCATTTTTATTCAACAAACAAATACAGATATATGATTTATTAATACAAACCATGTTTAACCTCTAGATCCTCCAAAGAGTGTCTCGGTGTCCATCAGTGCGTCTGCTGAAATAAAGGAGGGAGATTCAGTGACTCTGAACTGTAACAGTGACTCAAATCCTCCTGCTCTGAACTTCAGCTGGTTTAAAGAGAATCAAAGCTCAGCTGTTGGATCTGGACAGAGTTTCATCATCTCCAGCTTTAACTCCAGTCACAGTGGACGCTACTATTGTGAGGCTCAGAATCAATATGGATCTCAGAGATCAGCGTCTGTCTCTGTTAAAGGTATTCACTATAAACAGACACTCTTTGAGTTTCATCTGTCTCTATTGTGAAATGATCTTCATGAAATCTTGTTTCAGGGGTTCAGAGAGCTGCTCTACACACACTTACTGGGATTGTGACGGGATGTGGAGCATTGATCTTCATCATCATCGTCATCATCATTGTGCTCATATGGTCAGTGAAGTTTGTCTGGACACTAAAAATAAGTATTTTCAGTGAATGTAAAACATCTAAAAACTTGATCTCACATCTAGAGTACATTAACTTTTTCTTTCTTATATATTTGATGTATTTGAACATGTTTATAGTTTTCTCCTGTTTTTAGTAGGAAGAAGAGGCGAGAGAGTGAAAGTGAAGATGTGAATCACAAGCAGGCGAGTCAGCAAACACACACTTCATCTGAAACTGTAACATTTGATGAAGTATAAATAAAATGCTGTATCTGAAATCTTTCTCTACAGACGGCTGACTCGAGTGATGATACATACACAGCTCTGGATCCAGTGTCCAGAACATCTGCTGACATTTACAGCACGATCAGAGTCAGTGAACGTCTCAAACACTCTTTACTCTCACATGCAGCAGACCCATATTAACACAGGCTGTTTTGTTCATCTGTCTCTCACAGTCTGGTGATGAAACCTACACGGCTCTGGAGCTTCAGTCCAGATCTTCTGAATACGAGACTCTAGCAGGAGCTTCAGCAGATCCTCGTTAAACTCTCCTCGCAGTGTTACTGCTCACATGGAAATACTCAGAAACTCATGCATATCATATTTGATGCTTATTTCATTATCAACAACTTTCTCAAACCTTCTTGAAGTAACTGTGTATACTGTAATCGAGCTTATAACATTCTGCAGAATTTTTATTTTTCAGTCTTTCAAATGAATTTTGTACATTTCACATTTTCATTATATTTGTGCTTTACTTGCAAATACATTTTAACTTCTATATTTCTAATTATGTCATTTCATCACACAGCTAACAGCATTTTCATGTTAAACTCAATATCATTAATGAATAACTACACAAAAACACACGAGTAACACAATATTAGCACTCTAGTAACTACTAGTAACTAACAAGAAACTCAGATTAATGAATTAGTAAGTGATAGTACTTAGTCGAATGTAGTAGTTCACTATTAGCTAATAAGTAACTATTACTTTTCATAACTCCCTAAGAACGATTAAGAACTACTGTATACAGGTTCATAATTAATATGAATAATACATAATGCATAAATAATTCTAAATTAAACGTCATGGTAACCCACTAGTAATGAATCAATTATTACCAAATTCTTCAGAGGGAGTTACTAATTATTTGGATCAGTATTATAAAGTTAAGATTGTGATAACTACTTATAGTAATTACTGAAGTCATTTAAAACTTTTGAGGTTTTTGTAAGGTTTTGGTAAGTAATTCATTTTGCTAGATTTGGTAACTCTTAAATCATTACTACACTCTTAAAACAAATGTGATAAAAACAACACAATCTGTGTTATATATTAACACACATGTTTGTCAATTTAGGGACAACACAGCAAAGTCTCCGGTGTTAAATTATCACTGCTGGGTGTTTATATGGGTACGTCCTACAGAGTGTTCAAAGTAACACTGAAGCAGTGTTAAAGTTAATGAGATAATTAAGAGATGCATTGAGTGATGATTGACGATTATTGAAGACACCTGATGTTAACAAGAAGAATCTCCAAAATAAAAAAATAGCTGTTTTTGAAGTCACCATTATAGTGTAGTGTTTACTTTAGTTGTGATCTTGACCTTTGACTTTCTATCATGGCAATGTTTCTGGCTGCTATAACTGAATTATAAAACGAAAACTTTATTAAAAGAGCAAGAATAATCAAGATGTGATGAATGTTGTAGTGTAATCAGTGTCAGATCAGAATCACTGAAATTCATAAAGTCTATCGGTATAGATTTTTATTTATTAATTTCAACAGCCTCGTGTTTCTGACCGCAAAAAATTCTGTAAAATCTGTACATTTTGAAATGAGTTCTTACAAGCCGTTTTGAGTAAAAAATATTTATATTAATTTAATTATACACAGATTACAATAATCGGATTATAAATTTCGACAGCGCTGACAAACAACATAGGTCAGGTTTCAAATTACTCATAAACATCATGACAATTTGCATGATTTAGACGCAAACATCAAGAATCTGCATATGAATCTCAGCGATGGTAACAATAAACAAAGAGCTTCATGCTGCAGTGCATTCTGGGTGCACCAATCAAAACTCATTCATGGCTCCCAGAATGCATTGCAACATGAATACATTATGCACATGAACTATCATAGTATTTTCTTTTATGCTTACTATTTGCTTTAATTTTTGCTATTTTTGTTGTGACTTTATTGTAGCTTGCTTTGTGATTATCACAGATCTGTTTATCTGAATATGTTGTTGATTGTCGCCAGTGTTCAGAATCATATGCTGATTCTTCATGTATATGTGTGCCTTAAACAATAACTCAATGGGCATAGTTTGAAGAGACACTGTTAAAATAAAATCTGCCAAAACAAAGCACTTCTATTTTCAAAAGCATTAAACTTAATGATTATTATCAACATCAAGCAAACAACATCACATGGTCACATTACTGTGGCTTCTTTACTATAATAATCTACTGTGTAAACAGTATTGTATCCGAATGAAACATAAGACGATATTATAAATGTAAGCAGAGGTGGAAAGAGTACCATTACATTACTGAAATTTTACTTAAGTACAAGTAAAAGTACCAGTCTAAAAATATAATCAAGTAAAAGTAAAAAGTAGCTCATTTAAAATTTACTCAGAGTAAAAATTACTTAGTTACATTTTATCAGTGGGAGAGACGAAAAAATGAAATAGGCCAAAGATGTCAAACTCAGTTCCTGGAGGGCCACAGCCCTACACAGTGTAGATATTACCCTAATTAAACACATCTGATCCAGCTAAACTAATCATTTAGGCTTATTTGAAAACTACATGGTGCGTGTGTTGGAGCAGGGTTGGAACTAAACTCTTTAGGGCTCTGCAGTTTGACACACCTGGGATATGGGCCTATACATCTCAAACTAGGTGTTTTAATTAAAGGAATCGGTTAATTAGAATAATAAGACATTTGGGCTGTTACCAGGCAAATTAAATCAGTATCAACAAAATTCATCTTTGCAATGCAGAGGAAACGCAGAAGCTTCATCTGAAGTGGCGTAGATGTATTTACACACTGACATGAATGCATTTAGCCTGCAGTTACAAATGCAGAAATAATGTTTTGATAAATAAGACATAAAATGTGACCCTGAACCACAAAACCATAAGGGTCCATTTTCCTAATTATGCGATTTATACATCACCTGAAAGCTGAATAAATCATATTTCCATTGATGTATGGTTTGTTATGATCGGACAATATTTGTAAATCTGGAATCTGAGGGTGCAAAAATCCAAATATTGAGAAAATCTCCTTTAAAGTTGTTCAAATTAAGCTCTTAGTTTTGATATATATTTACAGTAGGAAATTTACAAAATATATTAATGGAACATGATCTTTACTTAATATGCTAATGATTTTTGGCATAAAAGAAAAATGTATAATTTTAACCCATACAATGTATTATTGGCTATTGCTACAAATATACTCCAGCGACTTAAGACTGGTTTTGTGCTCCAGGCCAGGGTCACAAATGTTAAATAGTCATTTGAAATTAAAAAATAAATAAATCAAAAGATATTTTAAATGTTAAATTAAAACCACCAGTAGGTGTCAGCAAGTCACTGATAAGTGAATCATTTCGATTGAACAGAATCATTTAAACGGTTAATTCATTCAAGAACAAAACACTGTCATTGCTCAGAGTCAGAGACGCAAAACTGTGTATGATGGCTGTGTATGGAATTATTTTTGTTGTCGAAATAGAGCAAAAACAGGCAATATGTTGTTCTAAAACGTAAGTCTCTTAATTAACTTCTTGTTTTTTTCTTGTTGTAAAAAAAAAAAAAAAAAACAGGCCTATGTAATCATGCTGATTTTCGGAGAAAAACGCATGTGATGTTGACTTACTACATGAAATTATATAAATATATATCTGCAGGCTGCAGCCGGGTTTACTTGCCTGTAGCTGGTGTGTGGTGAGAGCATACACTTGATCGTCTCTATGACTCTCTCCTCTCCACCTGTAGCTGGTGTGTGGTGAGCGTACACTTGATCGCCTCTATGACTCTCTCTCCTCTCCACCTGTGGCTGGTGTGTGGTGAGCGATACACTTGATCGTCCTCTATGACTCTCTCTCTCTCCACCTGTGGCTGGTGTGTGGTGAGCGCATACACTTGATCGGCTCTATGACTCTCTCCTCTCCACCTGTGGCTGGTGTGTGTGAGCGCATACACTTGATCGGCTCTATGACTCTCTCTCCTCTCCACCTGTGGCTGGTGTGTGGTGAGCGCATACACTTGATCGTCTCTATGACTCTCTCTCTCCACCTGTGGCTGGTGTGGTGAGAGCATACACTTGATCGTCTCTATGACTCTCTCTCTCTCCACCTGTGGCTGGTGTGTGGTGAGAGCATACACTTGATCGTCTCTATGACTCTCTCTCCTCTCCACCTGTGGCTGGTGTGTGGTGAGAGCACACTTGATCGTCTCTATGACTCTCTCTCCTCTCCACCTGTGGCTGGTGTGTGGTGAGCGACACTTGATCGTCTCTATGACTCTCTCTCCTCTCCACCTGTGGCTGGTGTGTGGTGAGCATACACTTGATCCCTCTATGACTCTCTCTCCTCTCCACCTGTGGCTGGTGTGTGGTGAGCATACACTTGATCGACTCTATGACTCTCTCTCCTCTCCACCTGTGGCTGGTGTGTGGTGAGCGCATACACTTGATCGACTCTATGACTCTCTCTCCTCTCCACCTGTGGCTGGTGTGTGGTGAGCGTACACTTGATCGGCTCTATGACTCTCTCTCTCTCCACCTGTGGCTGGTGTGTGTGAGCGCATACACTTGATCGGCTCTATGACTCTCTCTCCTCTCCACCTGTGGCTGGTGTGTGGTGAGAGCATACACTTGATCGTCTCTATGACTCTCTCCTCTCCACCTGTGGCTGGTGTGTGTGGTGAGCGCACACTTGATCGACTCTATGACTCTCTCCTCTCCACCTGTGGCTGGTGTGTGGTGAGCGCATACACTTGATCGGCTCTATGACTCTCTCTCCTCTCCACCTGTGGCTGGTGTGTGGTGAGCGCATACACTTGATCGTCTCTATGTCTCTCTCTCCTCTCCACCTGTAGCTGGTGTGTGGTGAGCGCATACACTTGATTGGCTGTATGTCTCTCTCTCCTCTCCACCTGTGGCTGGTGTGTGGTGAGCGATACACTTGATCGGCTCTATGACTCTCTCTCCTCTCCACCTGTGGCTGGTGTGTGGTGAGAGCATACACTTGATCGGCTCTATGACTCTCTCCTCTCCACCTGTAGCTGGTGTGTGGTGAGCGCATACACTTGATCGGCTCTATGACTCTCTCTCCTCTCCACCTGTGGCTGGTGTGTGGTGAGAGCATACACTTGATCGTCTCTATGACTCTCTCTCTCTCTCCACCTGTAGCTGGTGTGTGGTGAGCGCATACACTTGATCGCCCTATGACTCTCTCTCCTCTCCACCTGTGGCTGGTGTGTGGTGAGCGACACACTTGATCGCCTCTATGACTCTCTCTCCTCTCCACCTGTGGCTGGTGTGTGTGAGCGCATACACTTGATCGGCTCTATGACTCTCTCCTCTCCACCTGTGGCTGGTGTGTGGTGAGCGCATACACTTGATCGGCTCTATGACTCTCTCTCCTCTCCACCTGTGGCTGGTGTGTGGTGAGCGATACACTTGATCGCCTCTATGACTCTCTCTCCTCTCCACCTGTGGCTGGTGTGTGGTGAGAGCATACACTTGATCGCCTCTATGACTCTCTCCTCTCCACCTGTGGCTGGTGTGTGGTGAGAGCATACACTTGATCGTCTCTATGACTCTCTCCTCTCCACCTGTGGCTGGTGTGTGGTGAGCGCACACTTGATCGTCTCTATGACTCTCTCTCTCCACCTGTGGCTGGTGTGTGGTGAGCGACACACTTGATCGCTCTATGACTCTCTCTCCTCTCCACCTGTGGCTGGTGTGTGGTGAGCGACACTTGATCGACTCTATGACTCTCTCTCCTCTCCACCTGTGGCTGGTGTGTGGTGAGCGCATACACTTGATCGACTCTATGACTCTCTCTCTCCTCTCCACCTGTGGCTGGTGTGTGGTGAGCGCATACACTTGATCGGCTCTATGACTCTCTCCTCTCCACCTGTGGCTGGTGTGTGGTGAGCGCATACACTTGATCGGCTCTATGACTCTCTCTCCTCTCCACCTGTGGCTGGTGTGTGGTGAGAGCATACACTTGATCGTCTCTATGACTCTCTCTCCTCTCCACCTGTGGCTGGTGTGTGGTGAGCGCATACACTTGATCGACTCTATGACTCTCTCTCTCTCCACCTGTGGCTGGTGTGTGGTGAGCGCATACACTTGATCGGCTCTATGACTCTCTCTCCTCTCCACCTGTGGCTGGTGTGTGGTGAGCGCATACACTTGATCGGCTCTATGACTCTCTCTCCTCTCCACCTGTGGCTGGTGTGTGGTGAGCGCATACACTTGATCGGCTCTATGACTCTCTCTCCTCTCCACCTGTGGCTGGTGTGTGGTGAGAGCATACACTTGATCGGCTCTATGACTCTCTCTCCTCTCCACCTGTGGCTGGTGTGTGGTGAGAGCATACACTTGATCGTCTCTATGACTCTCTCTCCTCTCCACCTGTGGCTGGTGTGTGGTGAGCGCATACACTTGATCGTCTCTATGACTCTCTCTCCTCTCCACCTGTGGCTGGTGTGTGGTGAGCGACACTTGATCGCCTCTATGACTCTCTCCTCTCCACCTGTGGCTGGTGTGTGGTGAGCGCATACACTTGATCGCCTATGACTCTCTCTCCTCTCCACCTGTGGCTGGTGTGTGGTGAGCGCGACACTTGATCGTCTCTATGACTCTCTCTCCTCTCCACCTGTAGCTGGTGTGTGGTGAGAGCATACACTTGATCGGCTCTATGACTCTCTCTCCTCTCCACCTGTAGCTGGTGTGTGGTGAGAGCATACACTTGATCGTCTATGACTCTCTCTCCTCTCCACCTGTAGCTGGTGTGTGGTGAGCGCATACACTTGATCGTCTCTATGACTCTCTCTCCTCCACCTGTAGCTGGTGTGTGGTGAGAGCACACTGATTGTCTCTATGTCTCTCTCTCCTCTCCACCTGTGGCTGGTGTGTGGTGAGCGCATACACTGATCGCCTCTATGACTCTCTCTCCTCTCCACCTGTAGCTGGTGTGTGGTGAGCGCATACACTTGATCGCTCTATGACTCTCTCCTCTCCACCTGTAGCTGGTGTGTGGTGAGCGACACACTTGATCGTCTCTATGACTCTCTCTCCTCCACCTGTAGCTGGTGTGTGGTGAGCGCGCACTTGATTGTCTCTATGACTCTCTCTCCTCTCCACCTGTAGCTGGTGTGTGGTGAGCAGACTGGCGCCGTTGTCTTGTGGCAGCTGTCGTATCATCCAAGTGGATGCTGCACACTGGTGGTGGTTGGTTGAGGAGAGACCCCCCCCCTCATGATTGTTAAAGCGATTTGGGAGTACAACAATACACAATAAAAGTGTTATATAAATGATTAATTCATTCAAAATAAAGTGCACTTTTTGCGGGATTGTTTTACACACAATAATAAACATTCCTGAAGTTTACGCTGTCATAACTCTAATATGAATAATACAAAAAAATTAACTCAACAAATAGACTTGCACAATTACATTTGCAGAAAGCACATACTTTGAGCCTAAAATGCAAAATAATAAGCCTGATTAGTAATAGAAAATATCAATTTCCAAAGCATACACATACATTTTGAATAGTTGTAATTACTGTAGCCAAACATATTTGTTAAATACATTTTTATTTATTATATTTTGTCTTTGTTTATTTTTTATGATTTTTTGTAAAGCCATAATTTTTTTAATATTTTTTTATGTTTACTATTTGAAATAGGTAATATTTAATGTTTTAGGGTAATTCTTTAAAAAAATCTAGGGTAAGTTTGATCCTCAAACATCACTGTAATTATCAAACATAATATTCATATATGGATTATATTGATACAATTAAAACCACTGAACTAGGAAACGTTCTTGGTTTTCATTTCAGAAAAGTGGTCACCTTACTGTTGATAATTCTGGCTCTTGATCTTTCGATGCAGTCAGAACATTCTCAGTCCCTCAATCATTCTTGAATGCAGGGGTCCACGGCAAGAGTCATGAACATGGAGCTCATTCTCTGTACACCAGCGTCTTAGTTTACTATTACATCAGTAGATTATATAGATACATTGTGAGGGGTGGTGTAGTGGTTTATCTAATAGAAATGATACATTACATCATATAGGAGTGTAAGGGGGGAAACAAGTACATATAAGGAATGCATTTGACAAACAAGGGATTTTCTTCCAGCTACACCTCTACATCCAGACGGGCCGGTCCAACTCAATGAACCCTCTTTCCCTCAATCAACCTCCTGCTCGTCTTGAACACCACAAAGACCCGTCGCTAGGAATTCTGGGAGTCTTTCCTCTTGCCCCAGCATGTGATTGTTGAGCATGTATAGATGTGTTGGTTGTCTGTTATGAGGGTACCTTTTACTAACCAATCTAATCTGTGTATAGTCTGACTCTGTTGAACTGTATCATTCAAGTTCCTTTGTATTTAATTTTGGAAGCCGTAGAGAGGTGGATGCCATTTTCTTTTGCTAATTGTGTTTTCTCCTGTTTTTGGTCAGATAGGGAGTGAGGTAAAAGTTATGTTGTTTATTTGCCTTTTCTTTATTCAGGTAAGATAGTTTGATCCTCCCAGCATTTAGACCTCTTTTGTTTGTTGTTTTGGCCTGGTCCACTCTTTAAGTTTCTTGCTTCCTCTTGTATTTCTTCTAATGAAGTTTAAATTAAAGATTGAAAAACAATTTTAACTCTGTGTGGTGATTTCTGGCTGGGACAGGAGTGAACTCCTTTTCTTGTTGCATTTTTCCCAAACCCCTAGACGGGGAAGGAATGTAAAAATTTTGCAATCGTAAAATGTAAAATAAAGTTCAGGGGTGGGGGCTGGACACTGGGGTTAAAATGTGGCCCTGGACAAATCGAGCCCATCCAGCCCAAATAATTCCCCCTTGAATTTTGATGGGTCATAGGGCCTTACATCTGAGTAAATAAATGAAAAAATAAAACAGGACAGAAATTAGTACTGATAGAAATGACTGAATTCTCGACAAATGCAACAAACTTAATAATGTATTTTTGTCACATAGAAAAACACTTGACAGTAAAGCATTGATTCTGACCTAGACTGCTGGAAAGTTACATGATAATAAATACTGTCATCATTTCATTCTAAACGACTCTCTTCTGTTGAACACAAAAGAAGATTTTTTAGAATGTTACCAAACCATTTTGATTACCTTTGATTTCTATCGACCAAAATGTATTGAATTTATCAAATTATGTTCCACAGAGGAAAGAAATTCATACAGCTTTGGAATGACATGATGTTGAGTAAATTATGTCAATTTTGTCATGTTTTGGGTTAATCTCCG
This sequence comes from Gymnocypris eckloni scoliostomus, assembly GCA_027564155.1. Taxonomy (NCBI): domain Eukaryota; kingdom Metazoa; phylum Chordata; class Actinopteri; order Cypriniformes; family Cyprinidae; genus Gymnocypris; species Gymnocypris eckloni. The sequence goes on from CM050416.1 coordinate 35,630,128, forward strand.
CTTATCAACATTAATATTTGCAAATAATAAGCACCCAATTTATATGTATCTTTAATCGGGCCTTTATTGAATCAACATTTTGCTTCAATTAAAAATGGAACTAAACTGATTAGAACTAAACATCTAAAGAGAAAGAATCCAGAGTTCATCTGACTAGTATCTATTAGATGGTGGTCACAAGAAGTACAACCATGGTCCTCATTACCATAGTTATACGCATTACAAGTAACGTGAGTTACGTAATAATATTACTTCTTTTCAAGTAACACATGCATTTTTAATTTACAAGAAAATATTAGTTACTTTTTTCCCATTTATTGACTGAGTGCGCTGTGTGAACATGTTACTGTAGATCTAATCTAGACTAAATATGAATGTGTATTAATTCATCCCACTCGCAAAAAACTGATTCATCAAAATTACCACTCTAATTATCTAATTATACTCACTTATTCAGTATTCATCTAAATTAATTAAAACAGTGAAATGCAAACTCAGAATATGACGCAAACCTGCAATAATTAAATATGTTAAACAACACAAATATATCTAATCTTATTTTACTAACCGATGTGTTTGCTGCTGACCTTTGATGATCAGTTCAATCATACTAATAATCAAAAATTACTTTATATAAACTAACATTGTTTTTTATTGCTGAAGAGTTGAACTTCTTCTCCTGTGTTCTTCTGTACAGACGTGATTTACTCGTCCTTCAGTCTGAGGTTTATTTTCTACACTTTTTGGTGTGAAAGGCTTTTATATTCACTATAAATATAACTTCTTGTATTAAAAACAAACAATCAAGCCCTGCTCATATTTAAAAAGTAACGCGAAAGTAACGCAAAAGTAATGTAACGCATTACTTTCCATAAAAAGTAACTAAGTAACGTAATTATTTACTTTTTAGGAGTAACGCAATATTGTAACGCATTACTTTTAAAAGTAACTTTTCCCAACACTGTGTATATATATACTGTAAAAAATAAATTATGGGTCTTGTAATTTTCACAAAAAAATGAAGGTTATACTTAAAAATAGTATATTTCATTAAAGAAATTGTGATTCATTGTTGTATAGAATATATTGAGGAATTTTTACTAATAAAACCAAGAGGTGTGTTTTTAAAGGAAACTTCAGCAGTTTTGAGACTTGAATTGAGGAACTGATTAAACTGAAATAAATCAAGGAAAGAAGAAGAGAATTAGCTCAATTTTGGTTTTATTTTAGAGGTGATTGTTAGTTCCCAGCATGCTTTGCATATAGCTGGATGAAGAGTATTTTGAGTGAAGGGAAACATCTATTAATGTTTAATGTTCAGTTATGTTTGATATTTGAAAGAGTTCCTGTTGAAGTATCCGTTGCACAGTGCAATAGTTACCATTGTTATATTAAATTCATTGTGTCATAGATTTATTAATTTAGGAGATTTTACACGATTTTTTTTCAGGTAGATTCCATTAAGAAATCAAGTCGTAAAAACTACTCAAAAATAAATATAATATTGTTACCATAATTTTAAATAGCTGTTCCATTTATAATGAGTTGTGTAATACTATACAATAAACTATACAATTTGTAGTAAAAAAAAAAAACGCAACATGAAGAAACTGCAAAATACCTTCTATAAAATTAAAATATTCCCCAAAATGTAATTACAGTAACATTTATAATGAATAGATTCTGCCAACACAGGCTATTTGTGTTAATAACTTAAAGTTAAATTATGGTGCTGAATTGACAAGCCATGAGCGTTTTCCAAGATACCTCGTCGTGGCTGTTTTCAGCCAGCATCACTAACCTTTCTCATATCACACGACTGTATAACAATTCTGTGTCTCATCTGAATGGATCAAGTGTCCTGCGCTGTTTATCTCTTATGAATCGAGGCAGAAGCGTGGTGCTGTGCAGGAGACTGATGGCCAGGCGATCGCGGGGCGGCCCTTCAGACCTCTGGGCCCTGTGCACTCTGTCACCCCCCCCCCCCCCCCACTAGAGACGCCCCTGTGTACATGCATATACAATAAGAGTCAGGGAGAAGGGAGGAAGTAGAGAGAAAGACAGACAGGCAAAGTCACATAAAAAAAATCACGAAATGGTCTCAAACTAAAAGTAGATATAATTGCTTTTTATTGAAGAGTGCAATACAACCAACATCGGGGCAAAAGCAGAAAACATGCAAAAAGGAATCCACAAAATGATCCTCCAAAAACAGAGAACAAGAGAACAGAAGTCAATACAGCAACAATAAAAGACACACAGAACACGTGTATATATAGAGGAGCTAACAAAAAGCAGAAAACATGCAAAAAGGAATCCACAAAATGATCATGCAAAACAGAACAAGAGAACAGAAGTCAATACAGCAACAACAAAAGTCAACTAGATTACAAGAGCTAACAAGACTAATCACACACAGTTGGAAACAATGAGATCGGCTAAAGTAGCTTAGGCTACTTTACACACCCTCACAAAGATTTAACAATAGTGAATTCTAACGCTTGTTATTTGTCATTTGGAGGCTTTTTTGAGTTGCTCTTGTGTGGTTGAGATGGTGTCGCACATATCCAGGAAGAGGAAGACAAATATTTTTAACTCATGTTTTAATGTTTTTGTCATTTGGGTGTGGACGCTGAGACATTGACTGCAGCGCGGTAAGACCGTTTTTACCAGTGTTAGATAAATTAATTCTGTGTGTCTGCAACTGATATTTGTGAAAATGTGGTGATGAGTTGATATTAAATCCAGAAGCTCCAAATGTGTTATAGATACTTTTGTAAATATTGTGTGACGCTCTTTAGACACAAGGCCTGACCCGAGAAACATCATCAGTGTCCATCAAGACTTTAATGAGCAGATAATTACTCTGAAATCTTCATGATCTCTGATTATCAAGATAATAGAGTTTGTTATGCCGTGTATAGATGATGCTCATAATGTTATATGTGTTGGTTTTATGATTGCAGAACTCATTATGTGGACGTCACTCGTAACGTCTCTTCCTCTTATCTTGGTGATCATGACTGCGTGTGAGTCTTCAGTCACGAAACAGACACTTTAACACTCGTGAAAAACTGATAGAGATCCTCACACTTGTAGCTCTTAAACTGACACGAGTGATTTGCTCTCAGCAAACATATAGAAATGGTCAAAATTAAAAGACAGTATTGGCTCAAAACACCTGAAACACAAATTTTATTTTCTTCATTTCTGTGTTTCAGGGGTTGATGGTCAGCAGTATTGGGCAGTGAATAATGGCCCTTCATACGTTTGTGCATTAAAGGGAACAACAGTCAAATTTTCTTGTGTTTTAAACTATCCACACGATCAAGAGATCACAACAGTCTTCTGGAGCAAAACTGCTGTAACTGATGGAGAAACATCAAACCTGTGTTTAGTTCCAGAATACAGAGGAAGAGTTCAGTGTGACAGTGAATATAAAGAGACTTACAGTCTCACGTTGACGGATATAACAGAAGCTGATAAACACATGTACTACTGCAGATTCACTACAAACAGAGGAACATGGACAGGGATCCCTGGAGCTCAGCTGGACGTCACAGGTAGAGCTAATGATCTATCAGAAACACACACACACACACACACACACACACACACACACACACACACACACACACACACACACACACACACACACACACACACACACACACACACACACACACACACACATGCACACACACACCACACACACACACACACACACACACACACCAAGCACTTTATCATGTAACTCCATCAGGCATATGATATTCTTTCTTTTGAATACAATAAAATGTCCTGAGTACTCATTTATATAATGGGCCTCATTCATGAAACATGAGCAGAATGAATTTTTGTGTAAATCGTTTATAAAGCTGTTCTGACGTCAATTCTTGGATTCATGAAAATACACCTGCTCCCTACCCGGTGTGAATGGTGCGTAAAACGTTCTGTGTTCTTTTTATCAAACTAATGACACTGAATTTTGATGCACTGCCATTATAATATTCTACAAGTTCGTTTGCTGTTTTATTTATATTTATTTTATTATTATTTTTGTAGCTGAGAGCTGATAAACTGTTTAGTTCCGGTTAAGCTTTGGCGCTTCTCACTGTCGCTTTTTAGCCAGCCGTCCAATCAATGGAGGAAGAGCAGGACAAATACTACACCGACCAATCATCCTACTTTTACAACAACTGAACGACAGTATAGAAGTTAATATTGCTGATTACTGCATTTTTATATTCAGTAATATTCTTCAAAATGAGATACTAGTATTACTGCCGTGGATATTCCACATCATAGCAACCAACTCAACAGCTGGAAAAAACTTTTTTACAGTCTATGGGAAAAACTTTGTGCCACCAGCTGGCCGTTTCCAAAAGAGCACCTGACATTCTTCTTCTTCTCTTATGAGACAGCATTATATAATATCCCCTAGTAGCCGTGACCACTCCCTTGTGGAGGGCCGAGGATGACAAAGGTTCAAGTCCACAGGTGGACAGAGGTTGGGGCACTCATCCATCAGGTGTCGGGCGGTCTGTTCAGGAGCACCGCATTGGCAGGTAGCTGACTGCCGCAGTCCCCAGCGGTACTTGAATACACCAAAGCGACCAACACCAGTTCGCAGACGATTCAAGGACACCAATTCTTTCCTTGGTAGCTCAGCGGCAGGTGGTAGGACTGTGTTGGGGCTATGTTCAGATGTGCAGATTGAGACACCTGTTGCCAGTCGGTAATCCATGATTCACAGATTTCAAACTGTGAATACAGAAGCCTAGCTGCATGTCGGGAGAAGGGATGACGTGACTTAAAGCGTTGCTGACCCAGAAGATTCGACTGCTCCATTAAATCATGGAGAAGATGGCTTGGAGATGTTAAGGTCTTGGTGACAATAGTTTGAGTGTGGTGTTCTCTGTGAAGAGTTGCTGGGCAATGCTTGAGAGCACTGGGAGGAGTTCAGTTGGTGTTGGGGCAAAGGCATCCCATAATAAGCCTCATGGTGTCATTCAGTGTTATATCCAATTTCTTAACATGGGAGCTCCTGCACCATGCAGGGGATGCATATCCCTCAGCGCTGTAGACCAGTGCTAGTGTGCTGGATCGTGATGTGGAAGTACTGGCGCCCCGTGATGATCCGGCCAGACGGCGTAGCAGGTGGTTTCTAGCAGACACGTTTGCACATAGTGCCTTGAGATGTGCTTTATATGTAAGATAGCAAAAGTCATCAACGCATTATTTCAGGGGGCTAAAACGCTTTGGTGGACACATGTTATTGAATATTTCTTGTTAGCCATATGGCCTGTTAGTCTAATAGCAATATACTGGAGCCAAACCTGAGAAAGTAGATCAGAATATTCCACTGCGTTCCTGGACACAAAGTGTGTGTAGCTGTAGTCATAAGCAGGGATTATATTAATAGTGAATGAGCGTGCACGAGCGCCCTATTTACGAATTATTGGAATTCATTAATAAACAAATCGGACATTTGTGAATCTGGAGGAGAGTTTTTGGGAAGGTCTGTTTTACATGGAAATTACTAATAATTTACTCATATATTTACAAATGCTTCATGAATGAGGCCCAATGACTGTAAAAGGTGACCGTCTTCATTCTTTAAAAAAACTGTAGTAACATGTTTTTGACACATTCCCAAGTCTTCTGAAGGTGTGTGATAGGGTTCATCAAGAAATAAAGTAGCAAACTGAAATATAATTTATCATTTCACAAAAATCTTGACCTCGCAGCAGTTCTTGTCATTGCATACATTTGCGTATAAAGTGGAGTTGGTGGATCCAAATGCAGGCTTTATAAAAAAAACATGGTCAAACAGGCAGGATCGAAAACCAGCATACAATATAATCCAAGGCAGAGACAAAAGAGTAATTCACAAAACAGGCAAAGGTCAGGGCATGCAGCAAACAATCACAGGTAACCAGTCAAAGGATGAAAACCACAGGAAAGGCAGAAAACACAAAGACGTTACAGGCTATCAATACTCAGCAATCTGTGTGTGTATCTTAAGCTGGCTGCACACTAGATGACTTTAAAACCACGGGAGACCACAGACATGAAGACAGTTCAACCGATTTTTAGTCTTATAATTCTCTGAACGCGCACACTTGAAGATTTCACAGTGACACGAGATCTCACGGAGACTCGAGATCAAACGTGACTAGAGAAGAAAAACAAATAGAGGACAATCGACGTTGTCAGCTGGCTCTCCAGGCATGCGTTCTGTTTCACAGTGAAAAACAAAGTATACAAACGAATATGTTCTCTGCTTTCGTGGCATGTTTGTGGCTGCCAACTTTCAGCTATAAATGGACGCTACATCCGGTGAGTGACGCTTGCTCGCTCTCATTGGCTATCGCATGTATCACGTCAGAGGCAGCCTGATCAAGAGTCGTAAATATTAAACATGTTTGATATTTACGATGGGAGTTCAGCGATGCTCCGGGAGCAGGGATCGGGAGCAGATAAATAATCGTAATAACACCACACACTAGAGGAATATTGGACAAAACATTGTTTGGGACAAGCTGCGAATCGGGAGACATACAAACGGTGCAGGGAGGGGGGTCTCCATGACAGGTTTGGGAACCACTGATTTAAATAGATTACATTACAGTTTCTTTCTCATCAAAACCAGTCGTATGCCACTTGGAATATACAATATGAGTGGCATGGGAGAGTTTTTTATTCTTTTGCATCCTGTTTTTAAAGCCTGTCACCATTCACATATAATTTCATCTGTGTAACTGAACATGTGACTTGAATTATCTTAGTTGTATTTTACTGTTATCTGAAATTATCTTTTTGAACAAGAGATTTTTGTCTTGACACATTCACATGTGAACAGAAGAAACTAAAGGAAGATATTATAGGAAGTAGTGTTAGATTCATTTGGGCCCAAAGACATTGTTTTATTGAAACATGCATTGGCTGTAAATCTGCCTTAAATTTATTTTGTGTTGTGAACAGTGTTACACATATAAACAAGAATTAAACTGCTATTAAACAGACAATCAAGCAGGACATTTGTTAACGTCTTCTGAAAAACAAAGGAGGTCATGAATGATTTTAGAACAACAGTGAAATATAATGACTGAATTTTCAGTTTTGAGTGAACTATCACTTTAAGACCCTCCCCCTCTGTGGAACTAATGGGTGGAGTTATGTTTAGCGATATGGTAAACAGGGGTAAGATTGGGGTGTGGTTAGGTGTCTAGCTCCACCCCTAGAGCTCCAGCTCCTCCCATCTGGCTCTGCAGCGAGCAAACTCTCCTTAAACTGATGAATCAGAGAGATGTTGTTCTGTCAGATCTGCAGGTGGAGACACGGCCGAGTGTGAAAGAGGGAGATTCAGTCACTCTGACATGTAAAAGCAGCTGCTCTCTGCCTCAACAAACATTCATCTGGTACAGAAACAGAGAGATACTAACTGAAGAGACATGGAAGACGCTTTACCTGTGGTCAGTCAGTCATCATGATTCAGGAAACTATCGGTGTGCTGTTTCAGGATATCAGGATCTGATCTCTCCACCTGTTTATCTCAAAGTAGGATGTGAGTAAAACTGATTCAATACATTAGTGAATTATTCACACCTTTATAATTTTTATATTTCTATTTAATTGAGTTTGTAAAGTTATACATCAGCTGAAATCTAAAAGAAAATTAAAGATTCATGTGTTTGAAAGCATAATTATATTTCTCATTGATGTGTTTTGTGTTTCAGGGTGTCAGACTTTGTCTTCCTCTGCCTTTGTCCCCTCACCCTTATATGGTCCTTCCTGTTCCCCATCATTAGTTGATTAGTCTTCGTCTGTATCTTGATTATGTCCCAGGTGTTTCCAGTCATGTCTCCCTATATCTAGTCTGTTCTGCCCCATGTTACTTGTGGATTATTGTTAATGTCATGTGTCTAAGCCGTAGATGTCCTTACCTGTGTTCCTGTCTCTCCTCCGTTTGTCTCTCATTAAATACCTCGTTTGTCAGAATCCTCGTCTCCTCGTTCCTGGATCCCCGTGTACCGTGACAGAATAATCCACCGCAAACAACGATGGAGTTCGCCGCCTGCGTCCTCGCCCTTAGCCGGCGGAATCTCTCCTTCATGGAGTTCGCCGGAGAATTCTGCAAGCTCGCCGCGGTGACGGAGCTCCACGACGCGGCAATCCTCCATCTGTTTCGGCTCGGGGCAAATTACCAGCGCCCTATGGATCTCCCAGACACCACAGGATTGTGTTGGAGAGAGGGGATCTACCGGTGTCTGGGAAGTTACCGGTCCCGAGTCGAAACCAGCCCACGAGTGTCTCCGGTGGCCCCGTTCAGCTCTTCTTCGTCTCCGCTGGTCCTGCGGAGCTCTTCTTCGCTGGTTCTGCCCAGCTCTTCTTCGCTGGTTCTGCCCAGCTCTTCTTCGCTGGTGCCGCCCAGCTCGTCTTGCCTCGGCTGGTTCCCGGCGCCGCCGCGAGCTCCGCTTCCGGCGCCGCGCGGCCGCTCGAGCGCCCGCCAGCCGCGCTTCCAGCGCCGCGAGCCCGCGCTTCCCGAGCGCCGCCGAGATCCAGTGGCTGCTCCCCGACAGCGCCCTCCGGTGCCTGCTCCGAGACTGCGCCCTCCAGTGCCTGCTCCGAGGCTGCGCCCTCCAGTGCCTGCACCTCGCCAGTGCCCTCCAGTGCCTGCACCTCGCCAGTGCCCTCCAGTGCCTGCACCTCGCCAGTGCCCTCCAGTGCCTGCACCTCGCCAGTGCCCTCCAGTGCCTGCACCTCGCCAGTGCCCTCCAGTGCCTGCACCTCGCCAGTGCCCTCCAGTGCCTGCACCACGCCAGTGCCCTCCAGTGCCTGCACCACGCCAGTGCCTCCAGTGCCTGCACCACGCCAGTGCCCTCCAGTGCCTGCACCACGCCAGTGCCCTCCAGTGCCTGCACCACGCCAGTGCCCTCCAGTGCCTGCACCTCGACAGCGCCCTCCAGTGCCGGCTCCTCGTAGTGCGCTTCAATTTCCCGCTGGTTCCGTCCAGCTCTTCCAGCGCCCCGAGTCAGCGGCACCCGGCGCACGCTGGCCCACGCTGGTCCCGTCCAGCTCACCTGGGCCTCCGCTGGTCCCGTCCAGCTCACCATTGCCTCCGCTGGTCCCGTCCAGCTCACCTTGGCCCACGCTGGTTCCGTCCAGCTCACCTGGGCCTCCGCTGGTCCCGTCCAGCTCACCATTGCCTCCGCTGGTCCCGTCCAGCTCACCTTGGCCCACGCTGGTTCCGTCCAGCTCTCCAGGGCCTCCGCTGGTCCGTCCAGCTCACCATTGCCTCCGCTGGTCCCGTCCAGCTCACCTTGGCCCACGCTGGTCCCGTCCAGCTCACCTGGGCCTCCGCTGGTCCGTCCAGCTCACCATTGCCTCCGCTGGTCCCGTCCAGCTCACCTTGGCCCACGCTGGTCCCGTCCAGCTCACCTGGGCCTCCGCTGGTCCCGTCCAGCTCACTTTTCCCTCCGCTGGCCCTGTCCAGCTCGCCTTCCACGGCTCCTGAGCGCCCCCCTGGGATGGGGAGCTTCCCCAAGAAAATTTTGGGGGGGGGCTACCCTCCATGGCCACCCGAGCACCCCGCTCCTCCATGGCCGCCCGAGCACCCCGCTCCGCCATGGCCTCCTCAGTTCCCGGACCCTCCGTGGCCGCCTGATCCGCCATGGCCGCCAGAATCCCCGGATCCGCCATGGCCGCCTGATCCGCCGTGGCGCCGGAATCCCGGATCCGCCATGGCCGCGGAATCCCCGGATCCGCCATGGCCACCTGATCCGCCCGTGGCCGCCTGAGTCCCCGGATCCGCCGTGGGTCCCGGAACGGGCACCGCCCTGGAGGTCACCTGTCCGGTCTCCAGGTCCTTGAGGCCTCCAGAGTGCCCACCCCTCCCCTTCGATGTCGTGACGCGCTGGACGCCGCCTATTGGAAGGGGGTAATGTCAGAACTTTGTCTTCCTCTGCCTTTGTCCCTCACCCTTATATGGTCCTTCCTGTTCCCCATCATTAGTTGATTAGTCTTCGTCTGTATCTTGATTATGTCCCAGGTGTTTCCAGTCATGTCTCCCTATATCTAGTCTGTTCTGCCCCATGTTACTTGTGGATTATTGTTAATGTCATGTGTCTAAGCCGTAGATGTCCTTACCTGTGTTCCTGTCTCTCCTCCGTTTGTCTCTCATTAAATACCTCGTTTGTCAGAATCCTCGTCTCCTCGTTCCTGGATCCCCGTGTACCGTGACACAGGGGTTGATGGTCAGCAGGATTGGGGAGTGAATTACAGCCCTTCATATGTTTGTGCATTAAAGGGAACAACAGTGAAAATGTCCTGTACTTTAAAATATCCTCGTAATCATGAGATCACAACAGTCTTCTGGACCAAACCTGCTGTAACTGATGGAGAATTACCGAACCTGTGTTCAGTTCCAGAAAACAGAGGAAGAGTTCAGTGTGATAGTGAATATAAAGACACTTACAGAATCACTTTGACGAGTGTAACAGAAGATGATAAACACATCTACTACTGCAGATTCACTACAAACAGAGATAATGGAAAATGGACGGGGATTCCTGGAGCTCAGCTGGACGTCACAGGTAGTGAACTCTCAGAAATACACCACAGACACACAAACCCTGGTTTAACAGGCAAGACTTCAGCCTAGTCCTAGAATCAAATCTAAGTCTTGGCCATTTCAAGTGAAATAAACTTGCACTGAAGGATCTTAAAACACATCAGTGCCTTTGTTTAATCTCAAGGTGCACACCATTAATGTTTATTTCTGAGCATGTTTATAAAAATGACTTAAATGTCCTAATTGAACTATGATCTAATCCTGACGGAGTCTAAGCCCTGTCTGTGAAACCGGGACACCATCACCTGTTATTCCAGGAGCTCAAACAGCAGAGCACAGCACTAGTAATGCCAAAGTCACGGGTTCAGATCCCGGGATACATGCACTGATGCAATGTTTAGTCACTTTGGATAAAAGCAAATACATAAACGTAAATGCTTTATCTTTTACTAGTTTCATCCTTGTAAAATTTCAATTATTATAATATTAAATGATGTACTTTTTAATCTGAATGTGAATCAGTGAGTTGTTGTTCTGTCAGATCTGCAGGTGGAGACACAGCAGAGTGTGAAAGAGAGAGATTCAGTCACTCTGACATGTAAAAGCAGCTGCTCTCTGCCTCAACACACAACATTCATCTGGTACAGAAACACAGAGATAGTAACTACAGGAATCATGAACGTGAATAATCTTCAGCTGCGGTCAGTCAGTCTTCATGATTCAGGAAACTATCGGTGTGCTGTTTCAGGATATCAACATCTGATCTCTCCACCTGTTTATCTCAAAGTAGGATGTGAGTAACACTGATTCATTACATTAGTGAAATATTTCACTCATTATTGAGATTAACTTACTCAGAATGTGTTTCAGGCCCAGTAATATAGGATGCATTATATTTTTGTTTACAAGACAGGATTGGTTTTTAATAATATATACAATGAACGTGAATCAGGAATCTGTGTTTAGAGACACTCTTTATGACTCATGGGTTGATAAATCAGTAAATGTGATATTGTTTTATTTACTGTGCACCAGTTCAGATGTAGATTTTGTCTTTGGATCTCATCACAGAATAAAGTCTCTTTATTTCAGTAATTGTTAATAATGATAATGGAAATTCATGGCATAAATAAAATAATGATGTTGATATTTGAAATATTTTTCAGATCATCCAAAGAGCGTCTCGGTGTCCATCAGTGCGTCTGCTGAAATAAAGGAGGGAGATTCAGTGACTCTGAACTGTAACAGTGACTCAAATCCTCCTGCTCTGAACTTCAGCTGGTTTAAAGAGAATCAAAGCTCAGCTGTTGGATCTGGACAGAGTTTCATCATCTCCAGCTTTAACTCCAGTCACAGTGGACGCTACTATTGTGAGGCTCAGAATCAATATGGATCTCAGAGATCAGCGTCTGTCTCTGTTAAAGGTATTCACTATAAACAGACACTCTTTGAGTTTCATCTGTCTCTATTGTGAAATGATCTTCATGAACATCTTGTTTCAGGGGTTCAGAGAGCTGCTCTACACACACTTACTGGGATTGTGACGGGATGTGGAGCATTGATCTTCATCATCATCATCATCATCATTGTGTTTATGAAGTGAGCTCCTGCATTACAAAGTCATTTCATAAGTTAACACAAATACAGGATTTGTTAAACTTATTGTAAAATGTTAAATGTTACTTACTGTTCAGTATTTTGTAACAAAATTTCCAGGAAGAAAAGAAGAGACGGTGGAGCTGAAGTTGTCAGACAAAATCAGGCAAGTTTGATAATACATATTATATTTGACTGTACAAATTAAGACTTAAAAAGTCATGTACTGTTGCTTGACTAATATTTGATCAAATATTTCAGATTGATCTTACGATAACTGTGTGATTATTATTTTATGAAACAGCAGGATGATCGTGTGGGCAGATCAGCAGAAGCGTCTCTGACCAATGACGTCCCGGTGTATTCTCTAGTATCAGCCAATCACAGGGATGATCTGTATACCAACATTAAAGTGAAGAAAGCCAAACGCTCTGGGAGAGAACAAACAGAGAAAGACTCTGGAGATGCTGAAGAGATTCAGTATGCCAGTGTCCATCACTTCAAAAACAAAGACATGAACAAGACTGAAGAGACCGTTGAGATGCAGCATCCGTCTGATGCCAACAGGTGAGGAATGATTCATCTGAACCCAAAATAAACATATTCTATTCTTAATCAGTCCTCTTGCTTTGTTTTGTCGAAATGATGGATTGTCACCTGCTGATGCCATATTAACATATTCATTTACTTCCTCCCCAGATCTGAGGACGTGATCTACAGCTCAGTCAAATGAAGAACATGTGTTCGATCCGCGTCACTGATGCTCGTGTGAGACCTGGATTTGAGTTCAGCATAAGTCATGTTCCAGCTCCCTTTCTGCTTGATTTCATCCATTTACACATTTATGGGACTGTTCTGCTGTTTAGACATGAATGTCTTTCCATTTAAAATCCGCTTGTTTATTATGATCTTAATTGATTGTGAACATCACACACACTGTCTTCACTCTACTCTCACACATGGACGTCACTCAGACATGTACTAGTCAAAGGCCTTTTAGCGCTCGCTTTTTACAATCAATGTATACCAGATATTTTCTTTTGTGTGTTCATACTGTGTGATTTTATTGCTAAATACATTACGTTTTTACAGTCAGAAAGTCTTTGTTTTCATTATGACAACATTATGACAATGTACCTGCTCTGGTCTATTTGCCTATAAATAGCAGAACCAAGTTATAATCATTTTCAGCTAACTGCTCATAAGATGACGTTAGTGACATTCACACAAAGGTACTTCTACTATAATTTTAACAATTTAAAATGAGTTAAATTTACCAAAAAATGACAATGGAAGGCAACAAGCTTTACACTGATGAGTTGATTTACCTGCCTCTGGTCAAAGAGGCTTTTAGATGGATGATGAGGTTTTTTAGGTCGGTCAGAATCTCCAATCTCTGACCAAGTCTGGTTACTGGGTTCCACGGCTGCAATACACTGTTGTATTTAAGCTTCTTGTCTTCCCTGCCACTCCAGCTCTACAGCACGATTTCACCATCCAGCTGGGTTCTTCTACATTTGCCCCATCAAGTTCAGTCAGAAATCTTGGTGTAATCTTTGATGATCAGCTGACCTTCAAAGACCACATTCCACAGACTGCTCGATCTTGCAGGTTTGCATTACACAACATCAGAAAGATCAGGCCCTTTGTAATGGAGCATGCTGCACAACTTCTAGTCCAGGTCCTTGTCAGAGTGTTCTGAGAAGGTGGCGAATGCTGCAGATTCTCTGGGGTGGTTGGCACATGCTGCAACTCCTTTCGCGTTGGTGAGTTCAATTCATGAATTGTTTTTTTTCTCAGCTTCTACTAGAGATTCTGATGACGAACTGTCTGCTCGCTCTGTTGCTACCAATGATTCTAAAGAGGAACTGTCTGCTTGTCCAGTCTTGAGCAATGACCTTGATTTTGACATTTCTGAATGTCCAATGTCTGTTAAATAGACTGTCCAGGTTTTATGTTTTTGTGTCTCTCAGGTCTCGGTTGCTGCTGTGGCATCCTGATCCATAGTGGTCGTCTCTTGCTACGCTCTGGAGGTCTCCAGTCTCGCCTGATCCACCGTGGTGGTTGTCCACTATGCTCTGGTGGTCCTCGGCTCCACCTGCTCCACCATGTTCATCTCTTGCTACGCTCTGGAGGTCTCCTGTCCCACCTGATCCACCGTGGTGGTTGTCAACTATGCTCTGGTGATCTACAGTTCCACTCTGGCTCTATGCTTCACTGGCTTTGCTTCAGTCCTCTGTCTCCACACGAACAAGGCCTACCAACACTACACGGCCTGGCCTACCATCCTGCACCTGTTCCGCCCTCGCTCCACTACTCGCCTGTACTGTTTCATGGAGAGCGTCTGGAAGCCGCTCCTTGGGGTGGGGCTATGTCACAGTTGGTCTCTTGGCTCGCCACCAGAGGTCGCCAAACACATACACACCACATGGACTTTATCTTGAAATCTATTTCCCATCATGCTCATTGATTACATCCTCACCTATTTTCAATAACATGGACACTATTTAAGCCATTCTGACCCAGCATTCTGGGCCCAGTATTGTTATATTTATCTGCATACAGTACTACGTTTTTTCCCGGTTGCTAGTCCTGCCTTGTCGTGTTTCTGACCATTGATAGTTGTTGTTTTTGATTGTTAGCTTCATGCCCTGACCTTTTTACCTATTACCTGGATTTCCTGTTTGCCTTGCCCATTTGGATACTGTTCTGCTGGTATATGACCTCTGCCTGTTTGACTACTCTTTATATTAAAACTGCATTTGGATCCAAAAGCTTCTGTCTCAATTTCAACATAACAAGTATACTGTATCGCACATTTTATTTCATTGCACATTTCACTCTTTATTTTTTCTTATTTAAATTTTTTAACCTATATTTATATATACTCTTGTGTTGTGTTACATATTTTGCACTGTCCATTGAGCGGACCTGACCTGACTTACATTTCACTACCGATTATATCCTGTATAATTGAGTATGTGACGAATAAAAAAACCTTGAAACTTGAACTCCTCGGCGGAGGTGCACTCAGTCTGTTTTCTTCAAAACGGGCAAAGAAAATGTTTAGTTCCTCTGCCAGCAATGCATCAGTGTGGACAGGTGTAATATTACAACCCTTATAGTTGGTCATGTACTGTATCCCCTGCCATGCCCTCATTGGATCCCCATCGATGAAATGCCCCTCAATCTTTTGTTTGTATAACTTCTTTGCAACTTTAATGCCCACTTCAAATTCGCTCGGGCCATGCAATACTGAGCTTTGTCCCCAGATCTATATGCAATGCATGACTCCCCCCATCATGCATGTTTTTGATTTGGGAAAATTTTAAGATGTTTTTTAACAGTGACGTTCTCAGTGCAGAATGAAATGTCTCCCAGAACAGCACATGTGTATTCTTCAACATTACTTTCGGTACATTTACATCCTCTCAGAGATGCTATAATTATTGTTTGGACATTACCTTCCATCATCTATCTTACCCTCCATATGTCATGTAGCTGGCAGAGAAGGCAGATAGAGTGGATCTAAGTAGTGTTGAGAGCTTTGTGATGCTGTGTGATCACACCCCAGCGACGAACTATTGAACCAGTGTCTATGGTTTGGATCAGTTTAACAATTTGTTAATATTTTTGATGAGACAGTAGTTGAGTATAGTTAATAGTCTCTTACTGGCCAGTTTAGACAAGCTCTCCATAAAACCAACAAAACAAGCCCTTCAAATGAATAATTATTTCTATAACACATATTATACAGACACTTCATATTTAATGTCTTTTTTATTTGAATTACATTTAATAATTATACTTTCAAGAAAGCATTTGCATTGGGTTTGTAAAAGCTGTTTTTATGCATGTTTTGGCATGAGTTTTTGTTGTGTTTACATGGTTAGACCAGCATGTGGTGTTTTCCGAGTGATTCGAAACAATGTATCGTATTGTGAAGCAACTGGTTTAATTGATTCGAAGCTTCGAAAAGGTTTGTTTCTCCCATCACTACATTTTAGTGCAGTAATTTAATAAATGAACCCAAATACAGAGAACACCTTGGACGACTGCACCAAGATACATGCAATGTGGTTCTGTACTGTTTCTCATTGTAAATAAACATTGATTGTAGCTTCACCATATGCCGTAGTGCAGACAGACTACAGAAATATTTTGTTTGGCCATCAGTACCCTTGTGTGTTGATTGGTCCAAAATCTCTAACAATAACTATTTAAACATGAAATGTTTTGATTGGCTGTACTGATTCATTTTTGGTTGTAATTGTTGGTCAGAATAATTACTTGAAGCTGGAATCATTTCATGTCGCACCTGCTCAATAAGGATATTGTGATGTCATACTGACATTTTGTATTTCCCTCTGCTTTATAGTCAGCTGATTACACTTTGTTCTACAATAACATATTTATATGAATATTCTTCCCACTGTTATATTCATTGTTTTAAAGGAGAAGCAGGTGGATTAAAAAGAGATTACTCTAGCTAAGTGTACTAAAACTATTATCAGAGCAAGTAATGTTGGTTGGCTTCTATAATAGTGATCATGACAGCTCTATGGGGACTAAATACAAGTACTTTTAGAATGAACAAGAATGGGGTGGCTATCTAAATAGTATTAGTCAGTTACCTCTGTCTAGTGACCAAGACTAGTTTGTGATTATGAGATCCGTATACCCGTATACAAGACCCTAAGTGTCATAGGAATCCGAATCAACAAGTACAAGATTAAAGAGTTAAATTGAATAAGCAGATGTCTAGATAAATTATCATATTCATGATCAATAATAATTGGCATTCTAACCTAAACTTGAGATCGTAATAAAATGGAGTCAGATTAGAATTTAATTGAAGTTATATTACTTTGTCCTCTGAAAAGACTGAACATGCAGGAAACCTTCATCCAGCATTGGATACCTTTGTTGAGCCAACTGTGCGGACCAATCAATTATAAAGAATAATGCTTAGTATTTTAAAATTCATTTAATGCAGCCTAGATCTTCTGTTTGAATATTAGATTCCTGTTCACTAAAGACATTTATACATTGACATGCATAAAGCTATTTTAAAATAATTATGAAATGCAATACAAATAAAACTGTTTTGAGTTGACATTTACAAGGAATGGTCATTTTATGAATATGGAGAAGTTTTTATATTCAGCAGAGTCACATACAAAACACATTTGCATAGAAACGGGAAGTTATTATAATCACTGACAGATTATCTTGACTTGTGTAACATGTTCCAAACTCAACATTTACTCAGTGTACAACTGATCAAAGTCACTGCGAACAAGGTATGAGAGATTTTTCATATTATTTAATTCATAATTTTAATTTAAGTTATGTAAATATGTGAAGAATAACGAAATGTCCTTTGTAGATGCTGGACATTAACTAAAAACCCAGAGTCCTACAGGACTAAATATTGTTTGATTACTGTTATTCATGAAGTGTTTATGGATCTCTGACACACATGATCTGATATAATACAACTCTTCAATAGATCAACACATAAGCCTCTGTTGGACAAGAAATGATTGCATCAAATAAATGAGTTGATTAAAAACAAATGACCTGCTATTAAGCATATTAATACACTAATGTGCGTAACTTCACTAACATAGATTGACAGTGATTGTTACCATGCTGTATACCAGAGGTGTCATGCCCATTCAAAGTGAGGGCACGTGCCCCTCTGATTTTTGAGCCAAGTGGATTTTGAAAGCAGCTTCCAAAAGACAAATAATAGCCAAAAAATATTTCTTATATTTGATACAATCACATTGTATCGTGCATGATTAGAACGTTCAGTGCGTCATATAATCAGCTGCTAAATTCATATCTGTGTTCGCTGGCTGAGCCAGAGACAGACCTGTTTATACAGCTCTGCAGTATTATAACCAATCACACACGATTCTGTTGAGCTTATGAATGCACTGACCAATCAGAGACGTTCAGATGAGTTCAGGGAGCATCAGAAACAAAGTGCAAAAGTGTGTACGGTGTAAGTACAATATCCCTTTCACAGTCAAACAGCTTCAATTATAACGGGAGTTTTTCAGACTGAAGTCTTGATAATGAAATGATAATGTTCTTTAATAATGTAATGTAAATGTCCTTTGCTGTGTTTCTGTACAATGAAAGTGTTATAATTAGTAACTTACAACGCATTTTTATTAAATTCACGTTAAATACAAAGTCAGATATTAAAAATATTTTAAGGCATGACACCCATTAGTGCTACTTAAGTAAAAAGACATATTTTATGTGTAGTTAATGTGCCATTCTACAGAAATGTCCACGTTTGGTATGGCAATGTCTTTAAATTGATTTATTTTCTAACATTTAAAATGAGACCACATTAGATTACCTTTTGATTTTATGAATATACATAAATGCATTTATTTCCTCATATAAGGAAGGTCAGGTGACACCATATTTTTTTTTTTTAATGAAAAATGCATTTTACAACATGGCATTTTGCAAGGTATTAAACCACATGCTGTCAATCATGGTATAATCACTAAATTAAGTAGTTTAATCCATTTGTATGTTTTCTATTTATTTTTTTTTTTACAATTACCTAACAATAAAGCAGGTCATACCATTGAGTTCAACTAAAAGCTTCATATGAAATGTCATTTACATCATATATTTGATAGCTTTCTGATATAGAAAAGTTATTTCTGATATATTTCTGTAAAGGCTTGGGACAGACATTTCCATATAATGACTCTAATAGAACATTAGGCTAATTTGCCCATCGCCCGTTATAGATTAACTAACATGATATATAAAGGTGCAAAATGCATTTACTTACAGTTTAATTATTGGGAATATTTCGAATAGCCTAAAAAAAAAATTAAGTAAAATATTAGCCTACTGGTGTGACAACCCCCCACCCCACCTCCTGTGCCCCCTCAAAAATAATAAGTGCATGATGCCCCTGCTGTATACTGTACCTAATAACTGTTGTGAAATAATCTCATTGTGAAGATTGCAGTGGTGATGAAGGTCAGAATGACTCTTCCTCTTCCTCTCATCTTTCTGCTCATGATTTCTGGTGAGTCACAGATGTTACAGCATCACTTTAAAATGTTTTCTGAAATAGCACACATTAAATATCTCTTATACTATAGCCCCTTTTACCCAATCAGAAATGCTCTTTACCTGTCAATCACTTTGTGTGTTCATGTCTGTTGACATCAGGCTCACGTCTTTAGAGGGCGTGGCTTAAGAGAGAGGAGTGCAAATTGAAATTAGACGAAATTGTATGATGATTTATTTGATCATATTAACTTATTTATTATCGTCTTAGTTGGATCTTATATTGTTGTCTGCATATTTATGTGCTTCTTGTTCAGTTTTTTTCATGTTTGTGCCATGACAATTTGTGATTTTTTCAACACTGTTCATACTCATCTGCAGTTCTCACATTTTACAACAACTCATTGATATTATTTACATTTTCAAAAACTCAAGCTTCACAGCTGATTGTCTATATGTTTGTGTTTCAGGAGTTTTTGGAGAAGACTGGAATGTGATTTATGAAACTAAATCAATATGTGCTCTAAAGGATCCACAGTAAACATGTCATGCTCGTATACGTACCCTCAGGAGTATAAATTGATCGATACTTTCTGGATAAAAATGCCAGATTTACAGATTAAAAGTTTAAAAGAATATCCCGAGTATGAAGACAGGGTTGAATTCATTGAAGACAGACAGAAAAAAACAGCCGTCCTCAGACTGCACAACATCACTGAAAATGACGAGGGAGCGTATTGTTTCAGATTTGTAACTGAAATTGAAGTAAAACAATGGATTGGTAAAGGAATTCGTCTTAAAGTTTCTGGTAATCCACTTCACTCCTTCATTTCTATTAATAATTTCATTTCTTGGTCCTGGTTAGACAGATGTGTTTCTCCAGCTCTTCAGGTAAAGGCACCACAGCTGGTGATGGAGAAAGAAGCAGTCAATCTGACCTGTGAAACCACATGCAGTCTAACAGACGGATTCATCTGGTATAAAAACGGCCAGACTTTACAGATCCAGAGCGAAACACTCCAGCTTCAGTCAGAGCGCAGTGATTCTGGCCGTTACAGCTGCGCCGTCAGAGGACATCCACACCTGCCCTCTCCTGCCGTCAGCATCACTGTCATGTGTGAGTAGATACTTCATCCAGACAACCAATCACTAAATCTCTCTGCATCACTGTCATGTGTGAGTAGATACTTCATCCAGACAACCAATCACTAAATCTCTCTGCATCACTGTCATGTGTGAGTAGATACTTCAACCAGAGAACCAATCACTAAATCTCTCTGCGTCACTGTCATGTGTGAGTAGATACTTCATCCAGAGAACCAATCACTAAATCTCTCAGCATCACTGTCATGTGTGAGTAGATACTTCATCCAGACAACCAATCACTAAATCTCTCAGCGTCACTGTCGTGTGTGAGTAGATACTTCATCCAGACAACCAATCACTAAATCTCTCAGCATCACTGTCATGTGTGAGTAGATACTTCATCCAGACAACCAATCACTAAATCTCTCAGCATCACTGTCATGTGTGAGTAGATACTTCAACCAGACAACCAATCACTAAATCTCTCTGCGTCACTGTCATGTGTGAGTAGATACTTCAACCAGACAACCA
This sequence comes from Gymnocypris eckloni scoliostomus, assembly GCA_027564155.1. Classification (NCBI taxonomy): domain Eukaryota; kingdom Metazoa; phylum Chordata; class Actinopteri; order Cypriniformes; family Cyprinidae; genus Gymnocypris; species Gymnocypris eckloni. The sequence continues at coordinate 35,650,973 of CM050416.1, forward strand.
ATCACTAAATCTCTCTGCATCACTGTCATGTGTGAGTAGATACTTCAACCAGACAACCAATCACTAAATCTCTCAGCGTCACTGTCATGTGTGAGTAGATACTTCATCAGACAACCAATCACTAAATCTCTCTGCATCACTGTCATGTGAGTAGATACTTCATCAGACAACCAATCACTAAATCTCTCAGCGTCACTGTCATGCGTGAGTAGATACTTCATCCAGACAACCAATCACTAAATCTCTCAGCGTCACTGTCATGTGTGAGTAGATACTTCATCCAGACAACCAATCACTAAATCTCTCTGCATCACTGTCATGTGTGAGTAGATACTTCATCCAGACAACCAATCACTAAATCTCTCAGCATCACTGTCATGTGTGTGTACCAGTGTCGGGGAAAGTTACTTTTAAAAGTAATGCATTACAATATTGCGTTACTCCCTAAAAAAGTAACTAATTACGTTACTTAGTTACTTTTTATGGAAAGAAATGCGTTACATTACTTTTGCGTTACTTTCACGTTACTTTTTAAATATGAGCAGGGCTTGATTGTTTGTTCTTAATACAAGAAGTTATATTTATAGTGAATATAAAAGCCTTTCACACCAAAAAGTGTAACGAATAAACCTCAGACTGAATGAAAAAATAAATCACGTCTTGTCAGCAGCAAAGACATCGGTTAATAAAATGAGATTAGATATATTTGTGTTGTTTAACATATTTAATTATTGCAGGTTTGCGTCATATTCAGAGTTTGCATTTCACTGTTTTAATTCATTTTGATGAATACTGAATCAGTTTTTTTGCGAGTGGAATGAATTAATACACATTCATATTGAGTCTACTACAGTAAGATCATGTTCACACGGCGCACTGTCATCAATAAATGGAAACAAGTTACTCAGATATTTTCTAGTAAATTACAAAGTAATGCGTTACTTTAATAGTTACTTGAAAAAAGTAATATTATTACATGCATAAATGTAATAAATGTAAATTACGTAACTTGCGTTACTTGTAATGCGTTACTCCCAACACTGGTGAGTAGATATGTAGTAACTCTGATAAACAACAGAGTAAATAATCCTGAATATCCTGTGGTTGCTGTTGAAATCAAGCTTGAAAATAGAGAGAATCAGAGACAGTCTCTGCCCGTCAGTCCAATGTAACTGTACTTACACCATCTGACTGCAAAATACATCACAAAATATTTGATCACAGAATAGATGTTTTTCCACATCTTTTTAGGTATTACCCAGCTAACAATTTTGAGTTCTAAGAATGTATAAAACATTTTTTATGGTTTTGTTTATGGGAATGTTCTATATGTCCAGTTTTTTAATGTTAGTAGAATGTTTTTTAAGGTTAGTATTGATGTTCCTGAAACATTCTTTCAACTTAATTTTCATGAATTACTCATCATTCTAGGCAGTGCTGTATCTGAGTCCAGTGTCGAGTCCTAGTTTTTAATCAATTGAGCAGAGGTGGGACTTTTAAAGAGTTAAAGTTAATGAGATAATTAAGTGACTAATTAAAGGATGATTGTACATTAGTGATGAACACCTGCTGTTATTGAGAATTTCAGAGGATCAGATGTTGATGTTTTATTAGTTAAAATGATGCCACCATCATGGAGTTCAGTGTTTGCTTTATTTGGGCTCTTGACCCTTAACTTTTTTGATAAGTGTCTCTATGTAGCAGTGCATTTGGTGTTGAGCAATAAGCAGCTGAAAATTGTTCAATTGTGATGAGACAGTCAAAATGAGTTGGCTTGTTACTCTCTAAATATATATATTTCTTATATTATTCAACAAATTATCTAGCACTTTTTTTCCATCAAATAATAAATAAGAAGCGTATGTTGTTTAACCTCTAGATCCTCCAAAGAGTGTCTCGGTGTCCATCAGTGCGTCTGGTGAAATAAAGGAGGGAGATTCAGTGACTCTGAACTGTAACAGTGACTCAAATCCTCCTGCTCTGAACTTCAGCTGGTTTAAAGAGAATCAAAGCTCAGCTGTTGGATCTGGACAGAGTTTCATCATCTCCAGCTTTAACTCCAGTCACAGTGGACGCTACTATTGTGAGGCTCAGAATCAATATGGATCTCAGAGATCAGCATCTGTTTCAGTTTCTATTAAAGGTAGAGCAGCTTATTTGCTCACATTACTCTTTCTAAACTGAATAAAATTATTGTTTTCTGATGTTTTACTCTGTTTTCTCAGTTGTAGGACATTTGGTGATATTGTACATATTCATTGGAGTGATTTGTGGAGCTGCAGTTGGTATTGTTATATTTATAATTTGGTAAGATATCAAAAGTCTCTCACATGAAGTATTAAAAAAGTATTATTTATTAATATGCACTGTATAGTCAATTACAGAGAATCAGTAAAAAATTGGTGATAAAAAGGCAAGGACAAATGGACTTGTAGAAGTTTCACTTTCAGATGCAACATTTATGGGAGGACAGTATTTAAATGAATCATGCACGTGATTTACTAAGGTTTTCAGGAAGGCAGTTTACTGCTGTTTGCGGCACTATTATTTACCACCAAAAAGCATGTCTCAACCATTTTGTTGATCTTGGTCATTATGGAAATATATTGTCAGTAGATCAACCGCAGAACTATCCACTCCCATCAGCACTGTTGTGGTATTGTGTTCTCGTGCTAATCTGCTCTGTTTAGTAAATCTGGTCACAGATATTCTGACTGTTGCATTGATTCATTTATGGCTGTAATTGTTGGTCAGACAAATTGCTTGAACCTGGAAACACACGTCGCTTCTGCTCAGGACATAATGTTGTAATGCAGACATGTTTGTCTCCCACTGTGTTTATTGTCAGCTGTTAACACTTTGTTCTATGATAGCATATGATATATTCTAATGAGTGTTATATTCATTGTTTTAAAGGAGAAGCAGGTGGATGAAAAAGAGAAATGAATCAGTGGAGTCTCAGGTGAGAAATGGATTTGGTTATTGATGGTTTACTGATCATGGAAATGAACTGGCAACTCAAAAAGTTGTTTTCAGACATTAGTTCTTTATGATCTCTCTATTCTGTTTTAACGGCAAAGATGAATCCTCCCAAACCTCATCAGGACAGACATAAAGCTTGTGATGTGACTGAACCTGTGTATGAGAATATAACGGTAAGAGTTCCTCCTTCATGAAAGAAGAAACCGTCCTCACCTTTAGCCAGAATGAATTACATGCTCTTCAGTGTCAGTGTGAAATATCAAATGATTATTGAATAAGAATGGAGATTCATATAACACAAAAAGCTTGTTTAAAAGATTTTCAAATTTAGAAGATTTAATTTACTGTTGTCAGTGGCGGTTCTAGACCACATTAACTGTGCTTTTAGTGGCACACCTTAACATTTACCTTGACATACCTTCAGGATTATTTCAAGTCGTTTTTCACTGTCATGTATCAACTGCAATCTAGGCAGAGGGTAAACCAACTCCAGGGAACGGCTAAATTAAACCTGTTAAAAACGCACATCGTAAACACATCTTTTTAAGCAAATATTAAATATCAAAATATTTGAATACGACAATTTTAGTTTTTTTATGAAATCACAATTTAATTAACAGATTATACGTTACTAATTATAACGACATGATTATTGACATTTATGGATTTAGCAGATGCTTTTATCCAAAGCTACATACAGTGCTATACATTTATTATCCGTACATGTGTTCCCTGGGAATTGAACCCACAACCTTTTGCTCTACCATTGAGTCACAGGAACACATGTTTAAACATCAAATGAATTATTACGACATAAAAAGGTGCAGTAAACTGTAAAACAGCTTGTGCTACAAACCAGTGTTTTCAAAACTAATATGATATATTAAAACAAATATGCTTAGACACACTAGTTTGCGAAATCAAGCAGCAAAATGAACTGTTTTGGACAGCTAAAAATAGCTGGAAGCAGATGACAAGGAAAGTCAGACAAATATCATTTACAAATGGCCATTTACAAGAAAAATTAGGTGAATACAAAAAGCGAGAAAATGACATTTACATGATAAAAGAATTGACTGACAAGTCTAGCACTAGTTTAAGTACTCTCAAAATAAAAACTTGTTATAATAACTGAGTCTGTGTACACTGTGAAATGAATATCTAACTTATAAAGCATGTACATCTGCACTTTGTTGTTTATCACGAGAGAAATGGTGAGAGAGCAGATTTCAGTCAGTGAACAAAACTCTGGCGTTTCAACTCATCTGAACGCTTCTGATTGGTTGTTGCATTAATGAGCTCAACAGAATCACATGTGATTGGTTCTGCTCCATGAAGCAGGTGGATGAAAACGATTCTGTTGAGTCGCAGTAGTTATGCAGTTGTGTGCTGATTATGGAGATGCATTATTATTTATGATCTCTCTATTCTGTTTTAACGGCAAAGATGAATCCTCCCAAACCTCATCATGACAGACATAAAGCTTGTGATGTGACTGAACCTGTGTATGAGAATATAACGGTAAGAGTTCCTCCTTCATGAAAGAAGAAACCGTCCTCACCTTTAGCCAGAATGAGTTACATGCTCTTCAGTGTCAGTGTGAAATATCAAATGTCTAGTGAAAAACTATGGAAATTCAGATAAAACAAAAATCTTGTTTGAAATGTTTTCAGATTTAGAAACATAACATGGTGGGTGGGATTTAATTTAACTGTTACTATAAAACAAATCAAGTTATTTTACACCAACCGGAAGTTTGAACTACACTCTTAAAATAAAGATGCTTCACAGCGATGCCTTAGAAGAACCGTTAATGGTTCCAGTCAAAGGTTCTTTAAAGAACCGTCTCTTTCTTACCTTTTTATAATCTGGAGAACCTTCTTTTGCCACAAATAGCCTTTTGTGAAACAGAAAGCGTCTTCAGGTGTTAAAGGTTCTTAATGGAACCATTTAGACAAAACGATTCCTCTATGAAGCACCTTTATTTTTAAGACTGTATATTATTCAAGCAGAAGCAGGTGGATACAAATGTGCAACGCTTCATTTGAGTTTTGGGTGAGAAAATAGAGTTAAGTTATAAGTTGTTTACTGATCATGGAGATAAACTGGCAACTCAAAAATTCATGATTTAAGTTGTTTTCAGACATTAGTTCTTTATGATCTCTCTATTCTGTTTTAACGGCAAAGATGAATCCTCCCAAACCTCATCATGACAGACATAAAGCTTGTGATGTGACTGAACCTGTGTATGAGAATATAACGGTAAGAGTTCCTGCTTCATGAAAGAAGAAACCGTCCTCACCTTTAGCCAGAATGAGTTACATGCTCTTCAGTGTCAGTGTGAAATATCAAATGATTACTGAATAACTTCATGTAACACATAGAGCTACTTTGAAAAGTTTTCTGATTTAGAAACTGTGTCTAAGGCAGTGGGGCAGGACTGAAATGTACTGTTGGACAGAGTAACTCAAGTAGTTTTACACCAACCAGAAATTCAATGTATATTATTTCTGAAGGTTTTAATTGATATTTTCTTTGTTTTTTGCTTTCAGCTTGATGGGAAGAGGCTGTAGAACGTGTGAGCTGAATGATTTTACAGAATAATGTATCTTGATATCTTAAAAGTCCTTTAATATAGTGTAAATCTCCAGTTTGAATGTTACATTCCTGTTCACTAAAGACATTTATACACTGGAAAACATATAACGCTTCTTTTAAACAAGTGTGAAATGCTAGACAAGTAAAACTGTCTTGAGTTGACATTTACAATAAAGCCAGTTGGTCATTTTATGAAATATGGAGAAGTCTTTATATTCAGCAGAGTTACATAGAAAACACATTTGCATAGAAACGGGAAGTTGCGGAAGTTATTATAATCACTGACAGATTATCTTAACTCAACATTTGCTCTCTGTACAACTGATGAAAGCCACTGCGAACAAGGTATGAGAGATTTTTCATATTATTTAATAAAGAGCGTGTACATTTCAATTTCAATGTATGTAAATATGTGAAGAATAAAGAAATGTCCTTGTAGATGATAAGAAACATTTTTAGATGCCGGACATTAACTACAAAAACAGACTCATACAGGACTAAATATTGTCTGATCAATGTTATTAATGAAGTGTTTATGGATCTCTGACACACATGATCTGATATAATAAAACTATATTTAATAGAGCAACACATAAGCCTCTGTAGGACAACAAATTAATTGCATCAAATAAATGAGTTGACCTGCTATTATGTGTATTATTATACTAATGTGCATAACTACACTAACATAGACTGACAGTGATTGTTAGCGTCCTGTATACTGTACCTAATAACTGTTGTGAAATAATCTCATTGTGAATATTGCAGTGGTGATGAAGGTCAGAATGACTCTTCCTCTTCCTCTCATCTCTCTGCTCATGGTTTCTGGTGAGTCACAGATGTTACAGCATCACTTTGAGATGATTTCTGCAATAGCACATAAATCCATTATATTTAATCCGTGATGTTTTGGCCAGTCTCAATCTGTCAATCTCTTTGCATGTCTTTTGCATGTCTTCTGAGCGCGGAAGAGAGAGGAAGTGTGGCTGAAGTTAGTCGAAGTTAGCAAAACAGGGGACATTTTGAAATTAAATTATGATTTTCTTGCCTCCTTTGATCATATCAACTTGTCTTAAATTTAGTTGGAGTTCATATTTCGGTCTGCTTGTTGATGCGCTTTTTGCTCTGCATCGTTATGATAATTTGGGCTTTTTTTGCAACACTGTTTATTCTCATTTGCAGGACTTTTGAAACACTTCTCACTTCACAACAACTGATTGACATTATTAACATTTGCAAAAACTCAAGCTTCACCGCTGTTTTTTCTATATGTTTGTGTTTCAGGAGTTTTTGGAGAAAACTGGAATGTGATTTATGAATCTAAATCAATATGTGCTCTTAAAGGATCCACAGTAAACATGTTTTGCTGTATCGTATTACCCTCAGCAGTATACATTGAAAGATACATTTTGGATAAAACGTTCGGATGTAGCTCAAGTAAATTTAAATGCATATCCCGAGTATAAAGACAGGGTTGAATACATTGAAGACAGACAAAACAAAACTGCCGTCCTCAGACTGTACAACATCACTGAAAATGACGAGAGAGCGTATTGTTTCAAATTAATAACTGATACTGCCGGACAACAATGGACTGGTCAACCAGGAATTCAGCTTAAAGTTTCTGGTAATCCACTTCACTCCTTCATTTCTATTAATAATTTCATTTCTTGGTCCTGGTTAGACAGATGTGTTTCTCCAGCTCTTCAGGTAAAGGCACCACAGCTGGTGATGGAGAAAGAAGCAGTCAATCTGACCTGTGAAACCACATGCAGTCTAACAGACGGATTCATCTGGTATAAAAACGGCCAGACTTTACAGATCCAGAGCGAAACACTCCAGCTTCAGTCAGAGCGCAGTGATTCTGGCCGTTACAGCTGCGCCGTCAGAGAACATCCACACCTGCCCTCTCCTGCCGTCAGCATCACTGTCATGTGTGAGTAGATACTTCATCCAGACAACCAATCACTAAATCTCTCAGCATCACTGTCATGTGTGAGTAGATACTTCATCCAGACAACCAATCACTAAATCTCTCAGCATCACTGTCATGTGAGTAGATACTTCATCCAGACAACCAATCACTAAATCTCTCAGCATCACTGTCATGTGTGAGTAGATACTTCATCCAGACAACCAATCACTAAATCTCTCAGCATCACTGTCATGTGTGAGTAGATACTTCATCCAGACAACCAATCACTAAATCTCTCTGCGTCACTGTCATGTGTGAGTAGATACTTCATCCAGACAACCAATCACTAAATCTCTCAGCATCACTGTCATGTGAGTAGATACTTCATCCAGACAACCAATCACTAAATCTCTGCATCACTGTCATGTGAGTAGATACTTCAACCAGAGAACCAATCACTAAATCTCTCAGCGTCACTGTCATGTGTGAGTAGATACTTCATCCAGACAACCAATCACTAAATCTCTCTGCATCACTGTCATGTGAGTAGATACTTCATCCAGACAACCAATCACTAAATCTCTCAGCATCACAGTCATGTGAGTAGATACTTCATCCAGACAACCAATCACTAAATCTCTCAGCATCACTGTCATGTGTGAGTAGATACTTCATCCAGACAACCAATCACTAAATCTCTCAGCATCACAGTCATGTGTGAGTAGATACTTCATCCAGACAACCAATCACTAAATCTCTCAGCGGCACTGTCATGTGTGAGTAGATACTTCATCCAGACAACCAATCACTAAATCTCTCAGCGTCACTGTCATGTGTGAGTAGATACTTCATCCAGACAACCAATCACTAAATCTCTCAGCATCACAGTCATGTGTGAGTAGATACTTCAACCAGACAACCAATCACTAAATCTCTCAGCATCACAGTCATGTGTGAGTAGATACTTCATCCAGACAACCAATCACTAAATCTCTCTGCATCACTGTCATGTGTGAGTAGATATGTAGTCATTCAGATAAACAACAGAGTAAATATTCCTGAATATCATGTGGTTGCCAAGTCTATCAGAGACAGTCTCTATCCATCAGTCCTATGTAACTGTACACCATCTGACTGCAAAATACATACAAATATTTTATCACAGAATATATGTTTTTCCAGTTATTTTTAAGTATTAGGTATTATTAGGTGTATTATCTTAAGATATTAGACTAATTATTGTGAGTGAGTCCACATTTAAAGTAAAAAAATGGTTAAAATCGCTTGCAGTTATACAGTCAATTACAATTTAATTTTCAACTGGTGCTTTGTAAATGAAATGCAACTGTTAATTGCTGCTGTACTAGATCAAATTACAAACACTGAAAAGGGAAAGTGATATTATTCAACAAATTATCCAGCACTTTTTTTCCATCAAACAAATAATAAATAAGAAGAGTATGTTGTTTAACCTCTAGATCCTCCAAAGAGTGTCTCGGTGTCCATCAGTGCGTCTGCTGAAATAAAGGAGGGAGATTCAGTGACTCTGAACTGTAACAGTGACTCAAATCCTCCTGCTCTGAACTTCAGCTGGTTTAAAGAGAATCAAAGCTCAGCTGTTGGATCTGGACAGAGTTTCATCATCTCCAGCTTTAACTCCAGTCACAGTGGACGCTACTATTGTGAGGCTCAGAATCAATATGGATCTCAGAGATCAGCGTCTGTTTCAGTCTCTATTAAAGGTAGATTATTTGCTCACATTACTCTTTCTAAACTGAATCAAATTATTGTTTTCTGATGCTTTACTCTGTTGTCTCAGTTGTAGGACATTTGGTGATATTGTACATATTCATTGGAGTGATTTGTGGAGCTGCAGTTGGTATTGTTATATTTATAATTTGGTAAGATATCAAAAGTCTCTCACATGAAGTATTCAAAAAGTATTATTTATTAATATGCACCGTACAGTCAATTACAGAGAATCAGTAAAAAATTGGTGATAAAAAGGCAAGGACAAATAGACTTGTAGCAGTTTCACTTTCAGATGCAACATTTATGGGAGGACAGTATTTAAATGAATCACGCACGTGATTTACTAAGGTTTTCAGGAAGGCAGTTTACTGGTGTTTGCACTATTATTTACCACCAAAAAGCATGTCTCAACCCATTTTGGTAGATCTTGGTCATTATGGAAATATATTGTCAGTAGATCAACCGCAGAACTATCCACTCCCATCAGCACTGTTGTGGTATTGTGCTCTCGTGCTAATCTGCTCTGTTTAGTAAATCTGGCCACAGATATTCTGACTGGTTGCATTGATTCATTTATGGCTGTAATTGTTGGACAGACAAATTGCTTGAAGCTGGAAACACATGTCGCATCTGCTCAGGACATAATGTTGTAATACAGACATGTTTGTTTCCCACTGTGTTTATTGTCAGCTGTTAACACTTTGTTCTATGATAGCATATGATATATTCTACATATTCTAATGAGTGTTATATTCATTGTTTTAAAGGAGAAGCAGGGGGATGAAAAAGAGAAATGAATCAGTGGAGTCTCAGGTGAGAAATGGATTTGGTTATTGATGGTTTACTGATCATGGAAATGAACTGGCAACTCAAAAAGTTGTTTTCAGACATTAGTTCTTTATGATCTCTCTATTCTGTTTTAACTGCAAAGATGAATCCTCCCAAACCTCATCATGACAGACATAAAGCTTGTGATGTGACTGAACCTGTGTATGAGAATATAACGGTAAGAGTTCCTGCTTCATGAAAGAAGAAACCGTCCTCACCTTTAGCCAGAATGAATTAAATGCTCTTCAGTGTCAGTGTGAAATATCAAATGATTATTGAATAAATTCATGTAACACATAGAGCTACTTTGAAAAGTTTTCTGATTTATAAACCGTGTTTAAGGCAGTGGGGCAGGACTGAAATGTACTGTTGGACAGAGTAACTCAAGTCATTTTACACCAACCAGAAATTCGATGTATATTATTTATGAAGGTTTTAATTGGTATTTTCTTTGTTTTTTGCTTTCAGCTTGATGGGAAGAGCCTGTAGAACTTGTGTGCTGAATGATTTTACAGAATAATGTATCTTGATATCTTAAAAGTCCTTTAATATAGTGTAAATCTCCAGTTTGAATGTTACTTTAATGAAGGGTCAGTGACGTGGTGATCCATTTGCAGCTTTATTAACACAATAGAAGAAGTCAGACAGGCAATGATCATACAGCAGTATCAAGGGCAACGTAGATAAGGCAGAGGCATAAACGGAGACAGAGCAATGGGTCGAGGCAGGCGGTAGACAGAGAGAATAATCAAGAGGCAGGCGAGGTCAATAAGGCAGGCAGCAAACGGTCAGAGGAGAATGATCAGTCCAGGTAATACACAGGTAAACTCACAAGGGATAAACGCTCGGAAATGTTAGCAGTAGCAAAACAAGACTTCGCGACGAGAGAATGGAGGGCTCTGGCTATATAGCTGTAAGCCTGGTGCCAGTATGTGGCCCCCTCGAGAGGACAAAAGGCAACAGGAACTATCTCTTGCATATGTAACAACAGCATCCAAGACGCAACACACCGGGTGGTCCACACCCTGTACTGACGGTCTCATCATCTTCCCCCCTCTCCTCATCACCTAGAATTCACTGAAAACCTATGCAATGTAATATGTACAAAAAGTAACTATACATGTTTTGATATCATTTGAAATGTCTCAGTGCGCCTGGTAAAATGGTCTCATTCTCCCAATCATAATGAAAAGCTAAAGAAGTTCTAAAGTATGAGAAGTCCTACAACAAAGGTGTGCTCTCCCTGATTCTTCTAGTCAAGATCACCTCTTGTATGTAAATAAGCATTCTCTGCCACAGGATATCAAGAAGCCTTTTGGTTGCAAATTCTAAAGACTAATTATAATGACAAGATACCACCATTTGGTGGGCTTATTGAATTATCTGGGTTTATAAGGAAACGGGACACAGAGTTCTAGGAGTCTGTAGGTTGACTGCCCACACAATCACTTGTGTGTAGTTTTCATTGCCAGGTATGGTTAACTGATGATTCTATTCTTGTAACATTGGAGTGTTGAATTATTGCTTCGATTACCTGGTCAATAAATTGTAACGTTTGATTCTATTCTAACTGCCTCTAAAGATTGCTTTCTCCTATTAGATTAGTGGATTCGTATATTTCAAGCCTGCATCAGTTTTAGCGACGGCTAATATCCGCATCTTTTCGAGTGTACTTGGATGCAGGGGCGGGTTAATTCCATTTAGGGACGACGCCGTCTGGTCGAACTAAACTCGATGCGCCTATACCTCTGACTTTTGATTTAATGTTACTTTAAACAAGAACTTGACCAATCCAAAGCTATTACAGTGTAGTACATTGATCTGCTAACATATCTGATAGTGGCCAAGAAACCTTTACTGAAGTAAACGAACTAAAGTTCTGAGGGGCTCCAAGGGGTTATTCGATATCTCTGATTGTGTGCGTGTGAATTAACGGCAAATCTTAGATACATAACCATAATTTACCTCTGATTGATGACCGGGCCTGACGAGATTGTGTCTGTGAGACCTGTGAAAACAGGGCCTCTAAGCGATATAGTTTCCCTACATCTGAGCGGATAAAGTATTAAAAGGAGCTGAAAAGAATAATCAATCATTCGTTCATGTTTTAATGATGCACAGATATCATCAAAACCTTTTCATTTATGGAGTCAGATGAAATAACGAGACAAAATATATAAGAAAAAGTGTTCCATTTTAATGTTCTTGTTGTCTCGTGAAAAGGAAAGACTGTAATACGCAAAGCCCTTCACCCGCTGAACGACTGGCGTCATTGGGTCGATCGAGCCGGGCCTTACAATGGTCGGCACCTGTGCAGGTGATCAGTCTCAGGCACGGGGTCATGGGAAATGAAGTCCGAAAGAACCGGTTAGTACTCCGGTGATGCCTCCCTCTGGTGGCGATCGGAGGAGCCGCAGAGGCTGGATTTGTGACAGAGCCCCCTGCGGCGGCTCCTGGCGAGGAGGCAACAACGCCGGGGCCTTCCACGTGGTCTCGGGGCTGGCTTTTCCGGATTGGTCCTATGGAAATCAGTGGTGAGAGAGGGATCCAGAATGTCCTCGGCGCTGACCCAGGACCGCTCCTCCGGGCCGTACCCCTCCCAATCCACTAGGTACTGAATTACCCTGCCCGGCGGGAGTCTAGAATCTCCTGCACTCGGTACACCTCCTCGCCGTCTATGACGATGGGGGGAGCTCCGGGGTCCTCAGCCTCCTCCTGGTCCTCCGCTCCTCTCGAACCACCAGCGGGCTTAAGCAGGGACACATGAAAGGTGGGTGAGATACGATAATTGGATGGTAAGGCCAAACGGAATGAAACAGGAGTTATCTCTCTAATGATTTTGAAGGGACCCACATACCTGGGACTGAGCTTCTTGCAGGGAAGCCGGAGACGAAGATCACGGGTAGATAGCCAGACCCATTGGCCGGGACGGTAGTTGGGATTAGCCCGCCGCCTACGATCAGCCTGTTCCCTGGTGCGTCGAATGGCCCGTTGAAGGTGGACATGAGCCTCATTCCAGGTCTCCTCGCACCGCTGGAGCCATGAATCTACAGCCGGTAATTCTGAGGGTTCCCCGGACTATGGGAATAAGGGAGGTTGGAAACCCAGCACGCATTTGAAAGGGGTGAGGCCTGTGGCAGGTTTGCAGAGGGAGTTCTGGGCATACTCAGCCCATAAGAGGAAGCGACTCCAGTCGGCCTGATTGCGGTGACAGTATGAACGGAGAAAACGGGTGAGTTCTTGATTTAAGCGTTCCACTTGACCATTAGACTGAGGATGGTAACCGGAGGTGAGACTGACATTTATGTTGAGCTTCTGACAGAAGGCGGACCAGACTCGGGAGGTGAACTGAGGTCCTCGATCAGAGACTATATCCTCGGGGAGGCCATAGAAACGGAAAACGTAGTTGCATAGGCTCTCGGCTGTCTCAAGGGCCGTGGGTAGCTTGGGTAGAGGTATGAAGCGACATGCTTTGGAGAAGCGATCGATCACTGTGAGGATGGTGGTATGACCTCCTGATAGCGATAAGTCCGTGATGAAGTCAATAGCTATGTGAGACCAGGGTCACTGTGGAATGGGTAGAGGTTGTAAGAGGCCGGCAGGTAGCTGGTGAGAGGGTTTGGCGATGTTACAGGTGGGACATTGCCGAATGTGAGTAATGGTATCGGCCTGCAATGTGGACCACCAGAAGCGGTTGGTGAGTAACCTGGATGACCTGAACTGAGGGTAGCGTGTACCCATTGAATCACTCTCTGACGGAGAGCACGTGGTACGTAAGTGCGATTGGGTGGTGTCTCGGCCGGAGGAGGGTCGGTGGCCTGAGCTTCGGCGATCTCCGTCATGATATCCCATTGGATGGGAGCTAGAATGACGGTAGGCGAGATAATGGACTCCTGGTTGGGTGGTATGATGGATGATTCGAGTCTGGACAGGGCATCAGCCTTCGTGTTCTGTGTGCCTGGGCGGTAAGTTACTGAGAAATCAAACCGGGTGAAGAATAACGCCCATCTCGCTTCCCTGTAGTTAAGTCTTTTGGCGGACCTTAGGTACTCCAGGTTGCGATGATCGGTCAACACTGTGAATGGATGTTTAGCTCCCTCGAGCCAGTGCCGCCACTCCTCAAACGCTGCTTTCATGGCTAGCAGCTCCCGATTACCCACGTCATAATTCTGCTCCGTGGGGGTGAGTTTGCGAGAGTGAAAAGCACAAGGGTATAATTTGGAAGGATCTCCATGTCGTTGGGAGAGAATAGCACCGATCCCGGTACTGGAAGCATCCACCTCCACGGTAAATTCTCGCTCGGGATCTGGGTGATGCAAGATGGGAGCCGTGGTGAATCTCTCCTTGAGCTTCTGGAAGGCCGCAATAGCTGCCGGTGTCCACACGAGGCGTTGTCTCCCCCTCTTGAGCATAGAAGTCATGGGTGCTGCGACTGTGCTGAAGTTGCGGATGAATCGCCGATAGAAATTGGCAAAGCCCAGGAAGCGTTGTAACTCCTTTAATGTTACTGGCTGTGGCCAATCTATTACCGCCTGAACCTTCTTGTCCTCCATGGCTACCCCTCCCGAACTGATCACGTATCCGAGAAATGACACAGATGTCTGATGGAACTCACACTTCTCGATCTTGGCATATAATTGATGGGTAAGTAGGCGCTGGAGGAAGAGGAGTTTAAGCGGATCATCTGCCCACCGGTCTGCGCAGAGAGTGTGCGGAAGGATAGTGCATAGTCAGCTGCTGTACTTCCCCTTGACGAGAGCTAATAACTGCTCCCCACCTCTTCCTCCTGAAACGCTGCAGAAAGCGGGTGAATGATGGGAAAACCGTCACTCCATACAGCTGTAGCCCATTCCAGCGCTCGCCCGGTGAGTAGAGAGCAAACGAAGGCAATGCGATTCTCGTCCGTGGAATACAGAGTGGGTTGCTGGTTGACAAACATGGAGCATTGCAGCAAGAACCCCTTACACCTTGAGGGTGATCCGTCAAACTTTTCGGAAACGCATGGCGAGGCTGGCGGTAGCAGGGAGCTGGAGGTGGTGGATTATGCATCGGAGGATTCATCGCGGATGGCGAAAGCTGGAGAGCTTGCAGGGTCTTTACCAACTCCTCCGTGAGCGAGGTAAGTCGACCTAGCTGTTGCTGATGTGAGGCCAGTGCCGATGCTTGGGCAGACACCTCCGTGGTGAAATGGTAGAACACTGCTGGATCGATTTCAGGCGAAGTCTTCTGTAATGAAGGGTCAGTGACGTGGTGATCCATTTGCAGCTTTATTAACACAATAGAAGAAGTCAGACAGGCAATGATCATACAGCAGTATCAAGGGCAACGTAGATAAGGCAGAGGCATAAACGGAGACAGAGCAATGGGTCGAGGCAGGCGGTAGACAGAGAGAATAATCAAGAGGCAGGCGAGGTCAATAAGGCAGGCAGCAAACGGTCAGAGGAGAATGATCAGTCCAGGTAATACACAGGTAAACTCACAAGGGATAAACGCTCGGAAATGTTAGCAGTAGCAAAACAAGACTTCGCGACGAGAGAATGGAGGGCTCTGGCTATATAGCCTAGATAATGGTCGGCACCTGTGCAGGTGATCAGTCTCAGGCACGGGGTCATGGGAAATGAAGTCCGAAAGAACCGGTTAGTACTCCGGTGATGCCTCCCTCTGGTGGCGATCGGAGGGAGCCACAGAGGCTGGATTTGTGACAGTTACATTCCTGTTCACTAAAGACATTTATACACTGGAAAACATATAACGCTTCTTTTAAACAAGTGTGAAATGCTAGACAAGTAAAACTGTCTTGAGTTGACATTTGCAATAAAGACAGTTGGTCATTTTATGAAATATGGAGAAGTTTTTATATTCAGCAGAGTTACATAGAAAACACATTTGCATAGAAACGGGAAGTTGCGGGAAGTTATTATAATCACTGACATATTATCTTAACTCAACATTTGCTCTCTGTACAACTGATGAAAGCCACTGCGAACAAGGTATGAGAGATTTTTCATATTATTTAATAAAGAGCGTGTACATTTCAATTTCAATGTATGTAAATATGTGAAGAATAAAGAAATGTCCTTGTAGATGATTAGAACATTTTTAGATGCCGGACATTAACTACAAAAACAGACTCATACAGGACTAAATATTGTCTGATCAATGTTATTCATGAAGTGTTTATGGATCTCTGACACACATGATCTGAAAATAATCAAACTATATTTAATAGAGCAACACATAAGCCTCTGTTGGACAATAAATTATTGTATCAAATAAATTAGTTGATTAAAAACAAATGACCTGCTATTATGTGTATTATTATACTAATGTGCATAACTTCACTAATATAAATTGACAGTGATTGTTAGCGTCCTGTATACTGTACCTAATAACTGTTGTGAAATAATCTCATTGTGAAGAGTGCAGTGGTGATGAAGGTCAGAATGACTCTTCCTCTTCCTCTCATCTCTCTGCTCATGGTTTCTGGTGAGTCACAGATGTTACAGCATCACTTTGAGATGTTTTCTGCAATAGCACATTTAATAAATCCATTATATTTAATCCGTGATGTTTTGGCCAGTCTCAATCTGTCAATCTCTTTGCATGTCTTTTGCATGTCTTCTGAGCGCGGAAGAGAGAGGAAGTGTGGCTGAAGTTAGTCGAGTTAGCAAAACAGGGGACATTTTGAAATTAAATGATGGTTTTCTTGCCTCCTTTGATCATATCAACTTGTCTTAAATTTAGTTGGAGTTCATATTTCGGTCTGCTTGTTGATGCGCTTTTTGCTCTGCATCGTTATGATAATTTGAGATTTTTTTGCAACACTGTTTATTCTCATTTGGAGGACTTTTGAAACACTTCTCACTTCACAACAACTGATTGACATTATTTACATTTGCAAAAACTCAAGCTTCACCGCTGTTTTTTCTATATGTTTGTGTTTCAGGAGTTTTTGGAGAAAACTGGAATGTGATTTATGAATCTAAATCAATATGTGCTCTTAAAGGATCCACAGTAAACATGTTTTGCTCGTATACGTACCCTCAGCAGTATACATTGAAAGATACATTTTGGATAAAACGTTCGGATGTAGCTCAAGTAAATTTAAATGCATATCCCGAGTATAAAGACAGGGTTGAATACATTGAAGACAGACAGAAAAAAACTTCCATCCTCAGACTGCACAACATCACTGAAAATGACGAGATAGCATATTGTTTCAGATTTGTAACTGAAACTGAAGGACAAAAATGGACTGGTCAACCAGGAATTCATCTTAATGTTTCTGGTAATCCACTTCACTCTTTCATTTCTATTAATAATTTCATTTCTTGGTCCTGGTTAGACAGATGTGTTTCTCCAGCTCTTCAGGTAAAGGCACCACAGCTGGTGATGGAGAAAGAAGCAGTCAATCTGACCTGTGAAACCACATGCAGTCTAACAGACGGATTCATCTGGTATAAAAACGGCCAGACTTTACAGATCCAGAGCGAAACACTCCAGCTTCAGTCAGAGCGCAGTGATTCTGGCCGTTACAGCTGCGCCGTCAGAGGACATCCACACCTGCCCTCTCCTGCTGTCAGCGTCACTGTCATGTGTGAGTAGATACTTCATCCAGACAACCAATCACTAAATCTCTCTGCATCACTGTCATGTGTGAGTAGATACTTCATCCAGACAACCAATCACTAAATCTCTCAGCATCACTGTCATGTGTGAGTAGATACTTCATCCAGACAACCAATCACTAAATCTCTCAGCATCACTGTCATGTGTGAGTAGATACTTCATCCAGACAACCAATCACTAAATCTCTGCATCACTGTCATGTGTGAGTAGATACTTCATCCAGACAACCAATCACTAAATCTCTCAGCATCACTGTCATGTGTGAGTAGATACTTCATCCAGACAACCAATCACTAAATCTCTCTGCATTTAAATAACAAGAGGTTTTGCACATGAGCCCCTGCTGGTGGAGGGTGTAACTGCATCATCCGGCTGCAAAGACCAACTTTCATCCTTGAAAGCCCTTCATAGCATGTACTGTGAATAAACAATTATTTGTGTGTGTGTGTGTGTGTGTGTGTGTGTGTGTGTGTGTGTGTGTGTGTGTGTACTTGTTTATGCTACATTGAGGGGACCGAATGTCCCCACAAGGATGGCAAAACCTGACATTTTTGACATTGTAGGAACTGGCCTGTGGTCCCAACGAGAGAAAAAAAAAGATACAAAATAGTAAATTATGTTTATCTGAAAGTGTAACAATAGAGTTAGGGTTGGGTCAAGGGATAGAAAGTATAATTTGGTTAGTATAAAAGTAATCGAAGTCTGTGGAAAGTCCCCACAATTGACAGAAAAATGTGTGTGTGTGTGAAGATTTACATCATGACTGAATTGCTATAATTTTCTTAAAAAAAAATATTATATACTGTGTTGTTATGTTTTTGAAATGCAATTGTTTGTTGCAATAAAAACAAAACATACTTAAATTATTCAGAAACTGTCCGATTTCCTAATGTAGATGGAGATCAGACTTGTACTGTAGTAGTCTGGTCTCTTTCAGCCCAGACTTCGGTCCACATATACTATAATAATCTTTTCTGAACAGATGAAATGTCCTGAAAGGTGAAAGTTATCTTTAAGATTTGCGCTGATCTTAATGTGGTACTGATAAGAGACCCTCTTCCACTCAAAACCATACAATTTTTCCTCTAGATCCCCCTCAAAATACCTCGGTGTCCATCAGTGCGTCTGCTGAAATAAAGGAGGGAGATTCAGTGACTCTGAACTGTAACAGTGACTCAAATCCTCCTGCTCTGAACTTCAGCTGGTTTAAAGAGAATCAAAGCTCAGCTGTTGGATCTGGACAGAGTTTCATCATCTCCAGCTTTAACTCCAGTCACAGTGGACGCTACTATTGTGAGGCTCAGAATCAATATGGATCTCAGAGATCAGCGTCCGTCTCTGTTTCAGTCTCTGTTAAAGGTATTCACTATAAACAGACACTCATGTGCTCGTCTTGTTGAAAGGTCTATCCATTCTTTAACTATAGCTATGTTGACCCTATGTTTAAAGGCTTTAATAAAAAATAAAGGATCTCGTCATTGCCTTTCCTCTCAGGTGGTGACTGGAATATCTTGTATACGATTGCTGTCTGTGTCACTACTGCAGTTACAGCTGGATTTGTGCTTTTGTTTCTCATCATCATCATTGTGCACAAAAGGTCAGCAAGCAGAATATAAAAAAATTGTAGCTTATTCAGAAACATGACAGATTTTCTCATTTCACTTAATAGTAGAGCAGTGAAAATAGAAAGGAACTGTTTTAAAGAGACACTGTTGTATCTACAAGCATGTTTGGCAATGTTTTTTTTAAAGTCTTTTACATTTTTAACAACTTGTACATATGCATTTGTCCTCATATATTTAACAACAGGACTAAGAAAAGAAATAATGACTCTAAGGACACTGAGCATAAAAAGGTGGGTAATTCTACACTGTCCAAAAATAAATAGATCATGTCTTGGTAGTAATTTACCTGTATTTTCTGTTAAATAAACAAACATTTCCTCTTACTTTAATACTCAAACCAATGCAATATATAATTCAAAATATGAGTAAAACACCTGAATAAATCCTGATTTGACAATCATTTAAATGAGGTTCTGAAGGTAGCATGTTAATTATCATACACTTTCAAACATCACAAATGTGCAGAGCTGAATGTTGTTGCATTGCAGTAAAATCACAAAAGAAGTGAGAGTTAATGTCAGAATGATTCTGTTGCAGACGTCTGCAGGAAAGGCCTCTGAATCCAGAGATGTTGAAAATACTTCTGTCAGAGATGATAGAGATACAGACACAAAGAAACCTGAAGAGGAGGAGATTGAGTACACCAGCATTACAATTCACCATCCAGCCAATGCAGCCAAGTGAGAAAACATCCATTATTCTGTCTTAACATAAATCATTGCTATTTGCAATATCTTCTTATAGAAAACCGTGCAATATAATAAACCAAGAGATCACATTATTGTTTCATGCAACATGCATTAAAGCCAGTCTTTGCGCAGCAGCTTTAAAAGTCTGCTAGCTTCATCAAGTCTCATGCTCTGTGATGATCTCACTCTCGTTTATGTATTTGCCATTTCTGCAGATCTGCTGCAAGCCAAGAGACAGATGTATCAGTGATTTACAGCAGCATCAGATGATCCAGACTGATCAAGTAGATCCAGACCATAATAAGGATGAATTAGTTTGATTGATTTAGTATTTTTTTCTTTCATTTAATCATGTTTTTGAGTGTGCGTTGTTTATTAAGCATCTGTTGCTCCATCTTAGTTAAAATGCTGATGCCTTACATCTCTAGTAAGCCAAATAAACAAGCAAACACAGTGTGTAGTTTATATAGTGTGAGGCATTTTTGATCTCTCTCTCTACATTTCTAGACATTTGAAGGATTTTGTTTCTCATTCACAGCAAAAATGTAATGTTGCAAAGTAAAATACATAGGCTTTTATTTACCTGTATTAATTCAAGACCAGAGCACTGCAGGAACATGAACACGTGTGAGTCATGTTGATCAATGTAAGAGTCACATCTGTGTGCAAAAGTTATTTTCATCTTTTTCAGTGACATACGGCCAAATATGGTGACTCATAATACTCAGAATTCATGCTCTATATTTTACCCGTCCAAAGTGCACACACCGTGAACACTCACCGGAGCAGTGGGCAGCCATTTATGCTGCGGCGCCCGGGGAGCAGTGCCTTGCTCAAGGGTCTCACCTCAGTCGTGATATTGAAGGTGGAGCAAGCGCTGTACATTCACTCCCCTCACCTACAATTCCTGCCGGCCCGAGACTTGAACTCACAACCTTTGCAGTACGAGTCCAACTCTCTAACCATTAGGCCACGACTTCCCCGACTCTAAACTTACAGAATGTATTACCATATTTCCTGCGCTAATAAAAAGGTACAAACATTTCAGTGATTTCAGAGTCTTCCCTTGTATTGAACACTGGGCAGTTAATATCACGCACTTCTCACACGTTTAGTAAATTGCTAATCAGGGCTGGGGAGTAACGAAACGTGCCGTGCAATGCCTACCTGCTACAACATTTCTCTCAGCATCGAAGGATTCAACTTATAATCTGAAAAAGCATCTTGAGGGAAGTTGTTCTTGATCTTTGAAAATTTTATCCAGTAACTCGTTTTTCTATTTTCTCATATTTTGAGTGTTGAATGGTTATCATTACGTTTAATACTTCTAAAAATGTAATTGAAAAAGGACACCAAATTTACCTTTAATTCACACTTTGCATTCAGTTAAGAGATCCAGACGAATCAAGCATGAAATAAATGTTTATAAAGTCAAACAATAGCTTTGTGTGCTTTTTGAAAGAATAAAGACTTCAAGTTCATCTGTAATGTTCAAGAACAGATCATCTTTGGCATACTAGTTCATGATTCGATTCGTGAACAGATGATTCTTTTGAGTCAATATTTGAAAAGAATCAATTCTTTTGTTTAACGAAACCAGTGTGAATGGTTCACGTTAAACTAGATAGATCTGGGGCATGTTTCCCAAAAGCATCATTAGCGAACCGTGGTTGTTAAATGACGTTGAACTATAACGACATTACTTGTTGTTTTGGCTACTTTTATGATATATTTGGTGTGTTTGGATTAGTTTTGAAGCTTGGAATGCAGCATGAAACAGCACAGAATCCCATTCAATGTATTCAAATTGAATTTTCATTGATTGGTAGATTTAAATGACATAAAATGTTTTTGTTGTTCATAGAAATGCAGTGGAAAACTGATGCAAAGAAAACACACATCTTGTAGATGTCACTTATTTAGAGTTGGAAAACATCAAAACAAGACTTCAAGTATATGTTCCCTTGTGTTACATATCTTAAGTTTTTCAAAGTATTCTAAAGTATTTAGATTACGTTACTAAACCTGATTAATCAATGAAATACATAACTGATTTTGTAATCTGTAGTGAAATACATTTTAAAAGTAACCTTCCCAGCCCTGCTAATAATACTAAAGCTAAAGAGTGTGACAACTAACCCCACTCTCCAGAAATCTGCACTGTTAGACATTTCTGTCATTTCTACAGTTATTGTCTGTATATCAGTATAATACTGCAAATTCCCTTTACAGTAAATAACTGTAACTTAATTTTCTGTGATGTCAGACCCAACATACAGAGACTTACTGTATTTTTTTAATTGCTGTATGCTACTGTATTTGCTGTAACGGCCTCTTTGGCACCATTCTATTGAGGTTGTTTTATTTTCCAAATTTCTTACATTTGGATTGACACGATTTGCCCTAAACCGTGTCTACAACACCACGACAGCTTGAGACTGACGACACTGGAAGTGTTACATCGCTTGAAATGATTGGAAAATCCGTTTGTCCTTCGTGTAAGAAACAGCACGAGCACTTGGAGTACATCTGTACATCAGAAATATACCAGGGCATCATTTACATTTATGCATTTAGCAGACGCTTTTATCCAAAGCGACTTACAGTGCATTCAGGTTATACATTTTTTTTGTCAGTATGTGTGTTCCCTGGGAATTGAACCCACAACCTTTTACGTTACACTGTAGATATTATATATAAATAGATCTATATTGTATTTTGTTGAGTTGCGCCGCACCACTCACGTTCGAGGAAGACACAGCCTTACAATGCACCTTACGAGAGAATAAGTCCATCAAGCAAGGTAAAAAATTATGTTTGTCTGTGTGTTTGTGTCAGATTTTTTATCACCAGTTTAACCTAGTAACATTTACCCATCAACATGGCGGTAACAAACTTTACTATGGTAAACTGCGCTGTCATTTCAAACGACTTTTTAAGTTTGGACTTTTAAGTACCTTTAAGTTGGACAATCACATTGAGTCCATTGTAAAAAAAAGGCCCAGCAGAGGCTGTACTTCCTTCACCAGCTGAAACAGTTCTGCTCTGCCATCATTGAATCCATCCTCTGCACATCAATAACTGTCTGGTTCAGCTCAGCTACCAAATCTGACCTCAGAAGACTCTGTAGTGTAGTCCGGACTGCTGAGCGAATCATTGGTACAACCCTCCCCACTCTCCAAGAAACTGTACTCTTCCAGAGAGAGCAAAAAGGCTGGAAAAATCACTCTGGACCCTTCACATCCAGCACACTCTCTCCTTGAACTGTTACCGTCTGATCGACGCTACAGAGCTCTGAGCACCAGAACGACCAGACACAGAAACAGTTTCTTTCCCCAGGCAATCCATCTCATGAACACTTGATATTAAACGTAGCAAAATTTCAAATTTGCACATAGCAGACATCTACACACATAATTGTCTACATTATATATTGTGTTTTTGCTATTTTGTACATTGCCTATTTGTATATTCTTTTATCATCTGTGTCCTGTCCCTTTGCTGTCCTTCTGTTGCACTGTGGAGCTTTTGTCGCTATAAATTCCTTGTATGTGTAAACATACCTGGTCAATAAAGCTCATTCTCATTCTCATATGATGACTGGTGCTGTGTTTGTATCATAGACTTATGTAAAATAATAACTTTTGACCACAACGAGAATAAGCAATGTACTGCATTTCAAAAATATTTTGATAAAAGAAATGTAAATATTTTTATGAATCTATATTTTCTCCTTTCTCTTGCTGTGGTTATCACTTAAGTCAATTATTGCCATTTTGAAAGTGAAGCCTTGCATTTATATGAGAGATGAGGATTTATATGTCACTCCTGAAGTTTTTCTGTCTGTAAGGTGTGTCCATTGGTCCTTTTAGCAGCACAAAACAAAAACTACTTTTACTCACATTTACAATGGTTAGGAAAGAGTACCTTCACTTACCTCGGTTTATCGATCTCACAGAACTGTTATAAGCACGAAGCTCTCTACACTATACAATGAACCTCTTGCTTATATTGTGTGTTTTGTGCTAAATGCCTGAGAGTTGGCAGATCTGGCTTTTGATTCCATGACAGATGAGGTAAAAAATTAAATACTGTCTGAAAGTAGCATTTGGTATTCAGATGGAAATGAATGTCTTTGACCAACTCTTTTCAATTTTGATTTAATTTCTACAGATAAATTGACATCATAACAATGAATATTAAGACTCATTTGAATAAAAAGAGGAAGTGTTATAACCACTGCCAACTCTGCTGAACACGTCTTTTCTGTCTTCAGACTCATCATTTGCTCACAGGGCACCGGTGAAGAAAGCTAATGCGAGCAAGGTAAGAGAGTTTATTTGATAAAGAGTGTGCAGAATGTGGGATGTGAAAGAGTAGAACATGATGTAAGACTAAATGTCTGTGTTTATGAGTGGGCCGCTCTTATAGTTGAGTACCGAGTTATACCATACAGGACCTTAGTGGAGCCCCGTATGACATCCTTACTGTTTGTTCTCACTGAGGACAAGTCTGTTTTAAACAACAGATGGTCAGATCAGATGAATTATGTGAAAAAATAGTGTTTCTTTAAAAATAACATGACATCCAGAAACATGATCCAGCGAGTAACTACTGATCACATGAGGTTCAGATCAATTAGGAACATCTGCCACTGTTTTGAGGTTATTGTTACAGAAGAACGTTTAGAAAAATCAATTAGATGTATTTTGTTAATTTTGATGAGAGTGAGTGAGAAGACGTATAACATCACCATTGGTGTATAAATGAAGACGCTGCTTATTTAAGTTTGGTAAATAAGTTCAGGAGACACCAATTTATTTAATTTGCAAACTTGTAGACATTTAATACTGTAATGAATATGATTTGTTAAGATGAACTCTTCATTTGCGTGATCACAGTTTAGCAGTTTTAACACCTTCATGTCTCTCATGATTTTATCAGACGTTTGGGTGTTAGTGAGTCAGCAAAACAGCACGTTTCTGAGCAGCAGAACTGTTACATTGTACTAAACATGGATATTGTACTACATATGGATTATATATGTGCGATTATTTCAGTATGCTGTAGTTAAATGTAATCTTCTGTTTTAGGTCTTTGAAGGGTCTCGTGGTGATGAAGATCAGAATGATTCTTCCTCTACCTCTAATCTTTCTGTTGATGGCCTTTGGTGAGTGATATTTGTTACAGTAGTGCTTACAGTTTGTTTTATTATTTTTAATATGCATTAAATGTCTATTCTACACTTCATCAGTCATGGGAAGGGCACACCAATCAGAAACGCTGTCAGAAATACCAGCCTGTTGTTGAAAACTCTGTTCTTCTAAAGTAGAAAACTCAGAAGAGAAGACCAGGAGACTTCGGATTCGATCGTCAGCAGAATTTCTTTATTCTATGACATGTGTTGTTATCTGCAGTCATCGAAGATCTCATCTAAGTCATTTTACAGGGTATCTTATAGGTATTTTTGGAGGAGGGATTCTTAGAGGTGGAGACAAACATCAAACAAAGCAAACATCTGAGGGAGGCGTTAGTTAATTACAGGAACCTTCCGTGGTCCAATAAACCTAACAAAGGTTGAATCTGACTCCTTGATCTTACCATTAACATAAGAGACAAAAGGCACCGTTGTCTCGAGCTCAAATGGTCAGGAAACGCTCTCAAACATCTGTATTTCCTGACACTTTCTTTAGTCAGGAAGTGTATCTAAATTAAACATTTAAAATAAAATTTGTAATCCTTCAATCCCTCTTTGAGAGTTCTAATAACTCTCACAAAATACAAATTTAGACACTTAAAAGTTAATTCTTGTAACTTGTAATCGTTACAGGCACAGTGTACATGTTCTGTGTTGCTTATATGTAATTGCATGCTGACACAGAAACAAAACATACAATTAGTTTTGCTGAAAGATCGTATGTGAGTCTCTGCGTTGTATTTTTTCTTCTTTCTTCTTTCTTCTTTCTTTCTTGTGTGATAGTTGGCAATGGGTCTGGTTGTTTTCTAGAGGTTGTGGCTTCATCCAGGTGAGAAGGGTGGTGCATATGGATCTCAGGACAGCCATCAAATGTTATCTGCACAGAGGAAGAAAGAAACACAAACAAGAGAGAACAACGGCACAGAGCAGTATTTGTAGAGTCTGCATACATTAGGGTTGTATCCTCTGTTCAAAATATAGTCTGCTATGGTTGTTCCTTCTTTCCCTATTTCTCAATTCCTGCGACACCTAAAGAACAGTGAGGAAAGGATGGACTAATGGAGGGAAAGGCCTATGATGGAAATCTTCACCTCAGGGTTGGCCCCCGAAGCCTGTTGCTTTCGGTTCTTCCCTGGGCTCCTCACTGGTTCTTGTGTCTGCCCTATCCTATCCCTGCAGGGGGAGGAACAACCTTAATATGTGACACATGAGTCCAAGTTTTCCTTCCCTGACACAATACTGCAGCTGCTGTAATCAACATCACTTGATGTGGTCCGTACCACTTAGGCTCTAATGGCTTGTTTTTGAATGTCTTTATCATGACCCATTGACCTGGGACGATTGTGTGTCCCCCTTCTGGTGGAGTCTGCCAACACGACTCAACTCTCTCTTGGCACTCTGCACTGCCTTTGTGAGGTTTTCACAGTAGCGATCAGGGCATCTGAAGCAATGTGCACATCAGCATTTCTAAGATCAATCACACCTGGCATCTGCATTGGGCGTCCAGTAATAATCTCATGAGGGCTCAGTCCTACTGATCTGTTAGGTGATGCTCTCATACTACACAGTACTGCGGGCAGTGCTTCAACCCATGGTACTCCTTCCTGATGCATTTTGCTTAGCCTGGTTTTGATTGTTCTGTTTGATCGTCAACCTGTCCTGATGCTTGTGGCCTATAGGGGCAGTGAAGGTTCCACTTAATCTTCAACATTCTAGACACTTCCTTGACTACCTGTCCTGTGAAGTGGGTACCTTGATCTGAGTCAATGCAATCTGGTAATCCCCATCTGGGAATGAAATCAGTGACAAGACATTTAGCAGTATGTGCAGCTGTAGCGCGCCCTGTTGGATAAGCTTCTACCCATCTTGAGAACTTGTCTATTACTACCAAAACGTCAGTTTTTCCTTTACAAGGGGGCAACGATATGTAATCAACTTGCAGGTGACGAAATGGCCCTGGTGGAGCTGGGGTATGTGCTGCTGGTGTAATGGTTGCTGGTACATCATTATTTTCTGACATGTAACACATCTCTTGACTGTTTCAGTGGCTGCGTTCTGAATTTTGGATTCCACCATTGATTTGAGAACCTGTGATTCATCGTTGCTGGACCACTATGACCCAAACTGTGTATTTGTTGAGCCAAATATGGCAACAGTGATTCGGGAGCAACATACTTTCCCCTTTGGTCCAGCAGCCGGATGAATCCACAGTGGCTCCTTTGTCTAACCATGTCCATGCTTCATATAGAGGAACGTCTTTATACAGATCAACGATTGATTCAGGAGGTAGAATTATCTTCTGTGCTGTACTACCTGAACACACTTGTACAGTTGCATAGAAACAAGCCTGTTTAGCCGCTACATCAGCAAGAGCATTACCTTTAGCTTCCATAGTATTAGTTGTGAGATGTGCTTTCACTTTGATCACTGCTAATTTCTTTGGGAGTTTCATGGCAAACATTAAATCTTTCACTAATCCAGCATGCTTAATGGGGATCCAGCAGAAGTTAGAAATTTTCTGGTTTGCCAAATGACACCAAAATCATGAATTACCCCAAAAGCATACCTGGAATCTGTGTAGATATTTGCAACCGATCCTGAAGCTAGCGTGCATGCTCTAGTTAAGGCTACTAGTTCTGCAGCTTGAGCTGAAAAATGATCTGAAAGACGACCTGAAGCAACTACTTCAGTGGTGGAAGTTACTGCATATCCTGCTCGTCTGTTACCTTCAATAACTTGAGCTGAACCATCAACAAACAACTCCAATTCTGCGTTCTCTATGGGAGTTTCTGCTATTTCACTTGTCGCTGCATATGTAAGCGTAACACAATCATGAGTCATTTCGCCTTCATCCTCTAACACAAATTCAGTCATTGCAGACATCATACATGAGGATGGGTTCGTGACTGGTGCACGCTGTATAACAATATTCGGGGCTGTGAGAGTTGCTAACTTCTCTTTATGCTACCTTTCACAAAATTCTTTGGTCATTGTGTTGGATTACAGGGGAAAGGTAGCTACTCACAGCCCCAATAATTAGTTTTTTCCTGGTCTTGTTGTGCTCTTAGAAGAGCCTGAACTAACTGTC
Source organism: Gymnocypris eckloni scoliostomus (assembly GCA_027564155.1). NCBI lineage: Eukaryota > Metazoa > Chordata > Actinopteri > Cypriniformes > Cyprinidae > Gymnocypris > Gymnocypris eckloni. Next base: position 35,679,276 of record CM050416.1, read on the forward strand.
CTATAGTTTCAGTGGTCACTGGCGGAACTACTTCAGGGTTGTGTGCAGGCTGAGAAGGAGCAGAATTATGCATAGCATTTCTTTTACTATCTTGCAACTTCTTCCTACACTCTTTCTCCCAATGTCCAAATTTTTCACAGTATTTGCATTTGCTTTCTCTTTTAGACCATCTATTGTCTTGTTTCGTTGTGTTAAACGTAGCTGCTGCTACTCTTACTTTTGCTTTGACATCAGCATCTCTTTCCCATGTAGTTAACCTGTCTGAGAGTTCTGTTAGATCTAAGAATGGTAAAGCTTTTCTGTATTCGGCTACAAGGCCATCTGACCAGATACGAACCAAGGGTCCCTTGTCATCTAGCACACTTTCAGGGTCATCAACAATTCCACTGTAGATTACAGCTGACTGACAAAATCTCTCAGTATATTCACTCACAGTTTCTTCTTTCCTTTGCACACAGGTAGTAATTCTAGACCAATCTATTTTGGGTCCTAAGATATTCTTTAGGATTTTCAAAATACCTTCTCTTAAATCACCCTTACTGGCATTTCGCAGTTCAGAAGTGACAGCAGATTCAAAACTGTTGAATTCAGATTCAGTTAGTATTTGTGACATCAGCTGCGTGACTTCTGTCAACGACATGTCATAAAGACGCATTTTACTGATCAATGTTCTTCTAAATTCAGAAAAATGTGTGCGTGCTGCTGGTAAACTTTGAGATAGTCTCTCTATATCTTTAGGACCTAAAGCTTTGGCAGCAGTTTGTATTTGCACCACAGAAGAATTGAGAGGAACACTATCAGTTTCCTCAATCCCCTGAGATCTCCTCCTCGCACCACACACATTGAAGGAATTTACAGGCACATCAGTTACTGATTGGAGAGCTACATCTGTTTCAAAAAACGCTTGTAAATCAGGGTAAATGTTATCAGGCTGACTTACTTCCACATCAGTTTTTGCTGATACTCTAGCACAGAGCTCATTGTTCTGTTTCTCTAGCTCTGAGTTACGCTGAGACTGTTGTGTGGCGAGCGCTAAACCAAATTCTCTGTGGCAGCAGATAATGCCTTTCACATTGTTCTTGAATACATGCTCCCAGTACCTTTTACACTCATCTACAGACCAAGTCTTGTCTGGATGGATCTCATATTTCTGAGTTAGTTCTTGTCTAACTTTCTCAGTGACTATTATGTTCATTTGCACTCCTAAAAGTGATTTGAATTCGCTATCTGACCACAAAGGAGTCGCTAGACCACCTTTTTCAGTTGTGGGATCAGTCTAGCATTCTTTCTAAACATTTTGTGAGTTTCTTTGTTATCACACAATCAAAACACTAAAACTTCTCTGATCAACAGAGGGTACACTTGTTAACACAGATCAACTATTGTTAACCTTCCTGGCAAAGCAGAGGATAACACAATTCACTAGCACTACGCTAATCTTCCCTGCATGAACAGAGGATAACCAATTCTTCCCTGCCAAAACAGAGGATAACAAATATTAGCACGTAATGCTAAATCTTCCCTGCCTGAACAGAACAGAGGATAAACCAAAAATTAGCACGTAATGCTAACCTTCCCTGCCTGAAAGAACAGAGGATAAACCAAAAATTAGCACGTAATGCCAACCTTCCCTGCCTGAAAACAGAGGATAACCTTCCCTGCCTACAAGAACAGAGGATAAACTCTTCCTGTCTGAAAACAGAGGATAACCTTTAGTTAAACAAAACCCTACAGATGTATGTTAACTCTTCTCTGACGGGCGCAGAGGATAGCAAAAATTTGTACTGGTCTTAGGTTCTTTCGGATTAGAGACAGCACTCACCAGAGAGAAAATTTCAGTCTGGGAATCCTTGTTCAGTTTGAAGTTTCGCTGGATTCCAAAAGATGCAGATCTTTGTTTGAGCTTGAAGTCTTTCAGGTGAGAAAGCTGGAACTCTATCCGGTCACGGCACCATCTGTTGAAAACTCTGTTCTTCTAAAGTAGAAAACTCAGAAGAGAAGACCAGGAGACTTGGATTCGATCGTCAGCAGAATTTCTTTATTCTATGACATGTGTTGTTATCTGCAGTCATCGAAGATCTCATCTAAGTCATTTTACAGGGTATCTTATAGGTATTTTTGGAGGAGGGATTCTTAGAGGTGGAGACAAACATCAAACAAAGCAAACATCTGAGGGAGGCGTTAGTTAATTACAGGAACCTTCCGTGGTCCAATAAACCTAACAAAGGTTGAATCTGACTCCTTGATCTTACCATTAACATAAGAGACAAAAGGCACCGTTGTCTCGAGCTCAAATGGTCAGGAAACGCTCTCAAACATCTGTATTTCCTGACACTTTCTTTAGTCAGGAAGTGTATCTAAATTAAACATTTAAAATAAAATTTGTAATCCTTCACTGTCAATCATTCTCACTGACTTTGGGTTGGCTGATATATATAGAGGCGGGGCTTTAGACAGAGTGCATGTGGTTATGTTGGCAAAATGTCTGACATCACTTTAAATTCAGCGCCTTTAAATGGTTGATGTGCTCGTGTAACGGATGTATGCCAGTAAGGGCTGTGTGTAAACCTCACTCCTCTGACCTCAAAATGAGGCGCTCTAGCGACTGACGCTAGAGGCTGTAGCCTTTAGCCTCCTTGGTAGAGCGCCCGCCTCCCGCACCGGAGTCCCGGGTTTGCGACCCGCTCGGTGAGTTGGTGCGGACCCGGGGGGGTTACACTCGGTTTGGACAGTTCTGTGTCAGTGTGATCACTTCTGCTTTTCTGCAACACCCTCCTGCAGTACTTTTCACACTGTGTACGTGTTTCTCTACAGCAATGAATGATTAACATTATTTAGCTATATGTGCGAATCAGAGGTGGAAAGTAATGAATTACATTTACTCGCGTTACTGTAATTGAGTAGCTTTTTTGTGTACTTGTACTTTTTTAAGTAATTTTTTTAATCTGTAATTTTACTTTTACTTAAGTATATTTTGTGGGAAGTATTGTACTTCACTACATTTTAAAACACATTCGTTACTGAGTAAAAAAAAATCGCTCCGTGGAAACAACTGCAGCAAATAATGGGCAGAAGAAGAAAATGGCGCTAAAATCACAAGAAAGATGCAGACGGACAAGACAGACGTTAATGGTGCAGACCAGCTGAAAACCAGACCCCGTCGTATTCTGCTGAAGTTGAACTCGAAGGAATGAAGTGAACCCCTGGCCATATATTCATGCTCTATTATGCAGTGTTAGCTGTGTTTGCCTCGGGAGACCAAACTAGCAGCTTATAACATCTCGACATCAACCCTTCGCTAGCATGTAGCGTTAACGTAAGGTAAATACTTGCATCGTTGCATTGCTGGTTAAAATGAAGCTTTAACAGTTTAACAAAAGGTTTTGCACAAATGAGCCAAAAAGACAGTGGTGTAGGGTGTGCAATATCATCTGAGATAATATAGTAATTGTTGTTTTAACGATGTGCGATTTGACATTATCAGTATTTTGCCAAAAACCAAACAAATCACTCTAAACAGTGTGCCGTGAAATCTAGTAGCGTTAGATTAGACTAATCCGCATGCATCTGGACTGCTTTCTTTCACTGCGTGATTCAGTCTGTTAAAATGCGTTTAGAATGATCACAAAATTGAAGATATAGAAGCAGAAAATTTATATATTTTATATAATTTAATATAGTAAGTCAACATCACATGAAGAATGCCGTTTTTCTCAAAAAAATCACCATGATTACATAGACCTGTGGTTTTGCTTTTTACAACAGTTCAAAAAACAAGAAGTTAATTAAGAGACTTGCGTTTTTGACACCATATTGCCTGTTTTTGCTCTATTCCGATAACAAAAATAATACCAAACACAGCCACCATACACAGTTTTGCGTCTCTGACTCTGAGCAATGACGTGTTTCATTCCTTGAATTAACCGTTTAAATGATTCTGTTCAATCCCAGTGACTCTCTTATGAGTGACTTGCTGACACCTACTGGTGGTTCTAATGTAACATTTAAAGTATCTTTTGATTTTTGTATTTCAAATGACTATTTAACATTTGTGACCCTGGCCTGGAGCACAAAACCAGTCTTAAGTCAATGGGGTATATTTGTAGCAATAGCCAATAATACATTGTATGGGTTAAAATGATATTTTTTTCTTTTATGCCAAAAATCATTAGCATATTAAGTAAAGATCATGTTCCATTAATATATTTTGTAAATTTCCTACTGTAAATATATAAGAGCTTAATTTGAACAACTTTAAAGGAGATTTTCTCAATATTTGGATTGTTTGCTCCCTCAGATTCCAGATTTTCAAATATTGTCCGATCATAACAAACCATACATCAATGGAAATATTATTTATTCAGCTTTCAGATGATGTATCAATCGCAATTTAGGAAAATGGACCCTTATGGTTTTGTGGTTCAGGGTCACATTGTATGTCTTATTTATCTAAACATTATTTCTGCATTTGTAACTGCAGGCTAAATGCATTCATGTCAGTGTGTAATACATCTGTGCCACTTCAGATGAAGCTTCTGCGTTTCCTCTGCATTGCAAAGATTAATTTTGTTGATACTGATTTAATTTGCCTGGTAACAGCCCAAATGTCTTATTATTCTAATTAACTGATTCCTTTAATTAAAAACAACTAGTTTGAGATTTATAGGCCCATATCCCAGGTGTGTCAAACTCAGTTCCTGAAGGGCCACAGCCCTAAAGAGTTTAGTTCCAACCCTGCTCCAACACACACACCATGTAGTTTTCAAATAAGCCTAAATGATTAGTGTAGCTGTATCAGATGTGCTTAATTAGGGTAATATCTACACTGTGTAGGGCTGTGGCCCTCCAGGTACTGAGTTTGACACCTTTGGTTTATCTCATTTTTTCCTCCCTCTCATTGTTAAAATGTAACTAAGTAATTTTTACTCTGAGTACATTTTAAATGAGCTACTTTTTACTTTTACTTGAGTATATTTTTAGACTGGTACTTTTACTTGTACTTAAGTAAAATTTCAGTAATGTAATGGTACTTTTACTTGAGTACAATATTTTTGTACTCTTTCCACCTCTGGTGCGAATAATTCAAGCTTTACTGCTCTGTGTTTTGTGTTTCAGGAGTTTTTGGAGAAGACTGGAATGTGATTTATGAAACTAAATCAATAAGTGCTCCTAAAGGATCCACAGTAAACATGTCATGCTCGTATAGATACCCTCAGCATACATTGAAAGATACATTTTGGATAATGTGTGAGAAACAGAACAAACCAGAAGATATCAAAAGTTTAAAAGATTATCCCGAGTATAAAGACAGGGTTGAATACATTGAAGACAGACAGAAAAAAACTGCCATTCTCAGACTGCACAACATCACTGAAAATGACGAGAGAGCGTATTGTTTCAGATTAATAACTGATACTGAAGGACAAAAATGGACTGGTCAACCAGGAATTCATCTTAAAGTTTCTGGTAATCCACTTCACTCCTTCATTTCTATTAATAATTTCATTTCTTGGTCCTGGTTTGATTGATATGTTTCTCTAGTTCTCCAGGTAAAGGCACCGTGTGGATAAAGATAATGAAATGGTTAATTACACTTACATTTAGTGATGGACAGATGAAGCTTCATGAAGCTTTAAGCTTGGTTCACAAAAGGGTTCATTTCTGGAGGCTTCAATTGCTCACAATACCATCTAGTGGTCAGAGAGTGTAAACTTACATTCATTCATTTATTAAAGTCTAATTCCAAACCTTTGTTTTGTGGCCAATGCTGGTATCTTGAACTGATTTACAAACAGAAATGATTCCAAATAATCTTTACACTTTTAGGTCCTCCAAAGAGCGTCTCGGTGTCCATCAGTGCGTCTGCTGAAATAAAGGAGGGAGATTCAGTGACTCTGAACTGTAACAGTGACTCAAATCCTCCTGCTCTGAACTTCAGCTGGTTTAAAGAGAATCAAAGCTCAGCTGTTGGATCTGGACAGAGTTTCATCATCTCCAGCTTTAACTCCAGTCACAGTGGACGCTACTATTGTGAGGCTCAGAATCAATATGGATCTCAGAGATCAGCATCTGTTTCAGTTTCTATTAAAGGTAGAGCAGCTTATTTGCTCACATTACTCTTTCTAAACTGAATCAAATTATTGTTTTCTGATGTTTTACTCTATTGTCTCAGTTGTAGGACATTTGGTGATATTGTACATATTCATTGGAGTGATTTGTGGAGCTGCAGTTGGTATTGTTATATTTCTAATTTGGTAAGTCTCTCACATGAAGTATTCAAAAAGTATTATTTATTAATATGTACTGTACAGTCAGTTACAGAGAGGCAGTAAAAATAGTTGATAAAAGGAAAGGACAAATAGAGTTGTAGCAGTTTCACTTTCAGATGCAACATTTATGGGAGGACAGTATTTAAATGAATCATGCACGTGATTTACTAAGGTTTTCAGGAAGGCAGTTTACTGGTGTTTGCGGCACTATTATTTACCACCAAAAAGCATGTCTCAACCCATTTTGGTAGATCTTGGTCATTATGGAAATATATTGTCAGTAGATCAACCGCAGAACTATCCACTCCCATCAGCACTGTTGTAGTTTTGTGCTCTCGTGCTAATCTGCTCTGTTTAGTAAATCTGGCCACAGATATTCTGACTGTTGCATTGATTCATTTATGGCTGTAATTGTTGGACAGACTAATAGCTTGAAGCTGGAAACACACGTCACATCTGCTCAGGACATAATGTTGTAATACAGACATGTTTGTCTCCCACTGTGTTTATTGTCAGCTGTTAACACTTTGTTCTATGATAGCATATGATATATTCTAATGAGTGTTATATTCATTGTTTTAAAGGAGAAGCAGGGGGATGAAAAAGAGAAATGAATCAGTGGAGTCTCAGGTGAGAAATGGATTTGGTTATTGATGGTTTACTGATCATGGAAATAAACTGGCAACTCAAAATGTTGTTTTCAGACATTAGTTCTTTATGATCTCTCTATTCTGTTTTAATGGCAAAGATGAATCCTCCCAAACCTCATCATGACAGACATAAAGCTTGTGATGTGACTGAACCTGTGTATGAGAATATAACGGTAAGAGTTCCTCCTTCATGAAAGAAGAAACCGTCCTCACCTTTAGCCAGAATGAGTTACATGCTCTTCAGTGTCAGTGTGAAATATCAAATGATTACTGAATAAGAATGGACATTCATATAACACAAAAAGCTTGTTTAAAAGATTTTCAAATTTAGAAGATTTAATTTACTGTTGTCAGTGGCGGTTCTAGACCACATTAACTGTGCTTTTAGTGGCACACCTTAACATTTACCTTGACATACCTTCAGGATTATTTCAAGTCGTTTTTCACTGTCATGTATCAACTGCAATCTAGGCAGAGGGTAAACCAACTCCAGGGAACGGCTAAATTAAACCTATTAAAAACGCACATCGTAAACATCTTTTTAAGCAAGTATTAAATATCAAAATATTTGAATACGACAATTTTTTTTTTTTTTATGAAATCACAATTGAATTAACAGATTATACGTTACTAATTATAACGACATGATTATTGACATTTATGGATTTAGCAGATGCTTTTATCCAAAGCTACATACAGTGCTATACATTTATTATCAGTACATGTGTTCCCTGGGAATTGAACCCACAACCTTTTGCTCTACCATTGAGTCACAGGAACACATGTTTAAACATCAAATGAATTATTACGAGATAAAAAGGTGCAGTAAACTGTAAAACAGCTTGTGCTACAAACCAGTGTTTTCATAACTAATATGATATATTAAAACAAATATGCTTAGACACACTAGTTTGCAATATCAAGCAGCAAAATGAATTGTTTTGGACAGCTAAAAATAGCTGGAAGCGGATGACAACGAAAGTCAGACAAATACAATTTACAAATGGCCATTTACAAGAAAAATTAGGTGAATACAAAAAGCGAGAAAATAACATTTACATGATAAAAGAATTGACTGACAAGTCTAGCACTAGTTTAAGTACTCTCAAAATAAAAACTTGTTATAATAACTGAATCTGTGTACACTGTGAAATGAATATCTAACTTATAAAGCATGTACATCTGCACTTTGTTGTTTATCATGAGAGAAATGGTGAGAGAGCAGATTTCAGTCAGCGAACAAAACTCTGGCGTTTCAACTCATCTGAACGCTTCTGATTGGTCGTTGCATTAATGAGCTCAACAGAATCACGTGTGATTGGTTCTGCTCCATGAAGCAGGTGGATGAAAACGATTCTGTTGAGTCGCAGTAGTTATGCAGTTGTGTGCTGATTATGGAGAAGCATTATTATTTATGATCTCTCTATTCTGTTTTAATGGCAAAGATGAATCCTCCCAAACCTCATCATGACAGACATAAAGCTTGTGATGTGACTGAACCTGTGTATGAGAATTTAACGGTAAGAGTTCCTCCTTCATGAAAGAAGAAACCGTCCTCATCTTTAGCCAGAATGAGTTACATGCTCTTCAGCGTCAGTGTGAAAATATCAAATGATTACTGAATAACTTCATGTAACACATAGAGCTACTTTGAAAAGTTTTCTGATTTATAAACCGTGTTTAAGGCAGTGGGGCAGGACTGAAATGTACTGTTGGACAGAGTAACTCAAGTCATTTTACACCAACCAGAAATTCGATGTATATTATTTATGAAGGTTTTAATTAATATTTTCTTTGTTTTTTGCTTTCAGCTTGATGGGAAGAGGCAGTAGAACGTGTGAGCTGAATGATTTTACAGAATAATGTATCTTGATATCTTAAAAGTCCTTTAATATAGTGTAAATCTCCTGTTTGAATGTTACATTCCTGTTCACTAAAGACATTTATACACTGGAAAACATATAACGCTTCTTTTAAACAAGTGTGAAATGATAGACAAATAAAACTGTCTTGAGTTGACATTTACAATAAAGTCAGTTGGTCATTTTATGAAATATGGAGAAGTTTTTATATTCAGTCACATACAAAACACATTTGCATAGAAACTGGAAGTTATTATGATAACTGACATATTATCTTAACCTGTGTAACATGTTTCAAACTCAACATTTGCTCTCTGTACAACTGATGAAAGCCACTGCGAACAAGGTATGAGAGATTTTTCATATTATTTAATAAAGAGCGTGTACATTTCAATTTCAACGTATGAAAATATGTGAAGAATAAAGAAATGTCTTTGTAGATGATAAACATTTTTAAATGCTGGACTTTAACTACAAAAACAGACTCATACAGGACTAAATATGTTCTGATCAATGTTATTCATGAAGTGTTTATGGATCTCTGACACACATGATCTGATATAATAAAACTATATTTAATAGAGCAACACAAAAGCCTCTGTTGGACAATAAATTAATTGCATCAAATAAATAAGTTGATTAAAAACAAATGACCTGCTTTTATGTCTATTATTATACTAATATGTATAACTTCACTAATATAAATTGACAGTGATTGTTAGCGTCCTGTATACTGTACCTAATAACTGTTGTTAAGTAATCTCATTTGTTATGAATATTGCAGTGGTGATGAAGGTCAGAATGACTCTCTCTCTTCCTCTCATCTTTCTGCTCATGATTTCTGGTGAGTCACAGATGTTACAGCATCACTTTAAAATGATTTCTGAAATAGCACACATTTAATAAATCCATTATATTTAATCCGTGATGTTTTGGCCAGTCTCAGTCTGTCAATCTCTTTGCATGTCTTTTGCATGTCTTCTGAGCGCAGAAGAGAGAGGAAGTGTGGCTGAAGTTAGTCGAAGTTAGCAAAACAGGGGACATTTTGAAATTAAATGATGGTTTTCTTGCCTCCTTTGATCATATCAACTTGTCTTAAATTTAGTTGGAGTTCATATTTCGGTCTGCTTGTTGATGCGCTTTTTGCTCTGCATCGTTATGATAATTTGTGCTTTTTTTGCAACACTGTTTATTCTCATTTGCAGGACTTTTGAAACACTTCTCACTTCACAACAACTGATTGACATTATTAACATTTGCAAAAACTCAAGCTTCACAGCTGATCGTCTATATGTTTGTGTTTCAGGAGTTTTTGGAGAAGACTGGAATGTGATTTATGAAACTGTATCAATATGTGCTCTTAAAGGATCCACAGTAAACATGTCATGCTCGTATACGTACCCTCAGCAGTATGAATTGAACGATACTTTCTGGATAAATAGGACAGATGTAGCTCAAGTAAATTTAAATGCATATCCCGAGTATAAAGACAGGGTTGAATACATTGAAGACAGACAAAACAAAACTGCCGTCCTCAGACTGCACAACATCACTGAAAATGACGAGAGAGAGTATTGTTTCAGATTAATAACTGATACTGCCAGACAAAGATGGACTGGTCAACCAGGAATTCATCTTAATGTTTCTGGTAATCCACTTCACTTCTTCATTTCTATTAATAATTTCATTTCTTGGTCCTGGTTAGACAGATGTGTTTCTCCAGCTCTTCAGGTAAAGGCACCACAGCTGGTGATGGAGAAAGAAGCAGTCAATCTGACCTGTGAAACCACATGCAGTCTAACAGACGGATTCATCTGGTATAAAAGCGGCCAGACTTTACAGATCCAGGCGAGACACTCCAGCTTCAGTCAGGCGCAGTGATTCTGTTACAGCTGAGGACATCCACACCTGCCCTCTCCTGCCGTCAGCATCACTGTCATGTGTGAGTAGATACTTCATCCAGACAACCAATCACTAAATCTCTCAGCATCACTGTCATGTGTGAGTAGATACTTCATCCAGACAACCAATCACTAAATCTCTCAGCATCACTGTCATGTGTGAGTAGATACTTCATCCAGACAACCAATCACTAAATCTCTCAGCGGCACTGTCATGTGTGAGTAGATATGTAGTCACTCGGATAAACAACAGAGTAAATATTCCTGAATATCATGTGGTTGCCAAGTCGATCAGAGACAGTCTCTATCCATCAGTCCTATGTAACTGTACACCATCTGACTGCAAAATACATACAAATATTTTATCACAGAATAGATGTTTTCCAGTTATTTTTAAGTATTAGGTATTGTTAGGTGTATTATCTTAAGATATTAGACTAATTATTGTGAGTCAGTCCACATTTAAAGTAAAAAAATGGCTAAAATCGCTTGCTGTTACAGTCAATTACAATCTAATTCTCAACTGGTGTTTTGTAAATGAAATGTAACTGTTAGTTGCTGCTGTACTAGATCAAATTACAAACACTAAGAAGGGAAAGTGATATTATTTTTCCATCAAACAAATTAAGAATAAGAAGACTGTTGTTTAACCTCTAGATCCTCCAAAGAGTGTCTCGGTGTCCATCAGTGCGTCTGCTGAAATAAAGGAGGGAGATTCAGTGACTCTGAACTGTAACAGTGACTCAAATCCTCCTGCTCTGAACTTCAGCTGGTTTAAAGAGAATCAAAGCTCAGCTGTTGGATCTGGACAGAGTTTCATCATCTCCAGCTTTAACTCCAGTCACAGTGGACGCTACTATTGTGAGGCTCAGAATCAATATGGATCTCAGAGATCAGCGTCTGTCTCAGTCTCTGTTAAAGGTAGAGCAGTTTATTTGCTCACATTACTCTTTCTAAACTGAATCAAATTATTGTTTTCTGATGTTTTACTCTGTTGTCTCAGTTGTAGGACATTTGGTGATATTGTACATATTCATTGGAGTGATTTGTGGAGCTGCAGTTGGTATTGTGATATTTCTAATTTGGTAAGATATCAAAAGTCTCTCACATGAAGTATTAAAAAACTATTATTTATTAATATACACTGTACAATCAATTACAGAGAATCAGTAAAAATAATTGGTGATAAAAAGGCAAGGACAAATAGACTTTTAACAGTTTCACTTTCAGATGCAACATTTATGGGACAGTATTTTAATGAATCATGCGCGTGATTTACTAAGGTTTTCAGGAAGGCAGTTTACTGGTGTTTGCGGCACTATTATTTACCACCAAAAAGCATGTCTCAACCCATTTTGGTAGATCTTGGTCATTATGGAAATATATTGTCAGTAGATCAACCGCAGAACTATCCACTCCCATCAGCACTGTTGTGGTTTTGTGCGCTCGTGCTAATCTGCTCTGTTTAGTAAATCTGGCCACAGATATTCTGACTGTTGCATTGATTCATTTATGGATGTAATTGTTGGACAGACAAATTGCTTGAAGCTGGAAACACACGTCGCATCTGCTCAGGTCATTATGCTGTAATACAGACATCCCACTGTGTTTATTGTCAACTGTTAACACTTTGTTCTATGATAGCATATGATATATTCTACATATTCTAATGAGTGTTATATTCATTGTTTTAAAGGAGAAGCAGGTGGATGAAAAAGAGAAATGAATCAGTGGAGTCTCCGGTGAGAAATGGATTTGGTTATTGATGGTTTACTGATCATGGAAATGAACTGGCAACTCAAAAAGTTGTTTTCAGACATTAGTTGTTTATGATCTCTCTATTCTGTTTTAACGGCAAAGATGAATCCTCCCAAACCTCATCATGACAGACATAAAGCTTGTGATGTGACTGAACCTGTGTATGAGAATATAACGGTAAGAGTTCCTCCTTCATGAAAGAAGAAACCGTCCTCACCTTTAGCCAGAATGAGTTACATGCTCTTCAGTGTCAGTGTGAAATATCAAATGATTACTGAATAACTTCATGTAACACATAGAGCTACTTTGAAAAGTTTTCTGATTTAGAAACTGTGTCTAAGGCAGTGGGGCAGGACTGAAATGTACTGTTGGACAGAGTAACTCAAGTCATTTTACACCAACCAGAAATTCGATGTATATTATTTATGAAGGTTTTAATTGATATTTTCTTTGTTTTCTGCTTTCAGCTTGATGGGAAGAGGCTGTAGAACGTGTGAGCTGAATGATTTTACAGAATAATGTATCTTGATATCTTAAAAGTCCTTTAATATAGTGTAAATCTCCTGTTTGAATGTTACATTCCTGTTCACTAAAGACATTTATACACTGGAAAACATATAACGCTTCTTTTAAACAAGTGTGAAATGCTAGACCAATAAAAGTTGAAAAATAAAACATTTACAAAGAAAGTCAGTTGGTCATTTTATGAAATATGGAGAAGTTTTTATATTCAGCAGAGTTGCATACAAAATACATTTGCATAGAAACGGGAAGTTATTATAATAACTGACATATTATCTTAAATCAACATTTGCTCTCTGTACAACTGATGAAAGCCACTGCGAACAAGGTATGAGATATTTGACATATTATTTAATAAAGAGCGTGTACATTTCAATTTCAATCTATGTAAATATGTGAAGAATAAAGAAATGTCCTTGTAGATGATAAACATTTTTAACTACAAAAACAGACTCATACAGGACTAAATATTGTCTGATCAATGTTATTCATGAAGTGTTTATGGATCTCTGACACACATGATCTGAAAATAATCAAACTATATTTAATATAGCAACACATAAGCCTCTGTTGGACAACAAATGAATTGCATCAAATAAATGAGTTGATTAAAAACAAATGACCTGCTATTATGTCTATTATTATACTAATGTGCATAACTTCACTAACATAGACTGACAGTGATTGTTAGCGTCCTGTATACTGTACCTAATAACTGTTGTGAAATAATCTCATTGTGAATATTGCAGTGGTGATGAAGGTCAGAATGACTCTTCCTCTTCCTCTCATCTTTCTGCTCATGATTTCTGGTGAGTCACAGATGTTACAGCATCACTTTGAGATGTTTTCTGAAATATCACATTTAATAAATCCATTATATTTAATCCCTGATATTTTGGCCAGTCTCAGTCTGTCAATCTCTTTGCATGTCTTTTGCATGTCTTTAGAGCGCGGACGAGAGAGGAAGTGTGGCTGAAGTTAGCAAAACGGAGGACATTTTGAAATTAAATGATGCTTTTCTTGCCTCCTTTGATCATATAAACTTAAATTTAGTTGGAGTTCATATTTCGGTCTGCATATTGATTCGCTTTTTGCTCTGCATCCTTATGATAATTTGTGCTTTTTTTGCAACACTGTTTATTCTCATTTGCAGGACTTTTGAAACACTTCTCACTTCACAACAACTGATTGACATTATTAACATTTGCATAAACCCAAGCTTCACTGCTGTTTTTTCTATATGTTTGTGTTTCAGGAGTTTTTGGAGAAGACTGGAATGTGATTTATGAAACTGAATCAATATGTGCTCTTAAAGGATCCACAGTAAACATGTCATGCTCGTATACGTACCCTCAGCAGTGTACATTGATCGATACTTTCTGGATAAATAGGCCAGATGAGCTGATCAAAAGTTTAAATGCATATCCCGAGTATAAAGACAGGTTTGATTTCATTGAAGACAGACAAAACAAAACTGCCGTCCTCAGACTACACAACATCACTGAAAATGACGAGAGAGAGTATTGTTTCAGATTAATAACTAATACTGAAAAAGAAAAATGGACTGGTAAACCAGGAATTCATCTTAAAGTTTCTGGTAATCCACTTCACTCCTTCATTTCTATTAATAATTTCATTTCTTGGTCCTGGTTAGACAGATGTGTTTCTCCAGCTCTTCAGGTAAAGGCACCACAGCTGGTGATGGAGAAAGAAGCAGTCAATCTGACCTGTGAAACCACATGCAGTCTAACAGACGGATTCATCTGGTATAAAAACGGCCAGACTTTACAGATCCAGAGCGAAACACTCCAGCTTCAGTCAGGCGCAGTGATTCTGGCCGTTACAGCTGCGCCGTCAGAGAACATCCACACCTGCCCTCTCTGCTGTCAGCATCACTGTCATGTGAGTAGATACTTCATCCAGACAACCAATCACTAAATCTCTCTGCATCACTGTCATGTGAGTAGATACTTCATCCAGACAACCAATCACTAAATCTCTGCATTTAAATAACAAGAGGTTTTGCGCATGAGCCCCTGCTGGTGGAGGGTGTAACTGCATCATCTGGCTGCAAAAACCAACTTTCATCCTTGAAAGCCCTTCATAGCATGTACTCTGATAAAACAATTATTTGTGTGTGTGTGTGTGTGTGTGTGTGTGTGTGTGTTTGTTGTGTGTGTGTGTGTTTGTTGTGTTGTGTGTGTGTGTGTGTGTGTGTACTTGTTTATGCTACATTGAGGGGACCAAATGTCCCCACTGGCCTGTGGTCCCAACGAGAGAAAAAAATATTAAAAATAGTAAATGATGTTTATCTGAAAGTGTAACAATAGAGCTAGGGTTGGGTTAAGGGATATAAAATATCGTTGGGCAGTATAAAAGTAATTGAAGTCTGTGGAAAGACCCCACAATTGACAAAAAACAAGTGTTTGTGTGTGTGTGTGTGTGTGTGTGTGTGTGTGTGTGTGAAGATTTACAAAATAGCTGAATTTCTATAATTTTATAAAAATAAATATTATATACTGTGTTGTTTTGTTGTTGAAATGTAATTGTTTGTTGCAATATAAACAAAACATACTTAAATTATTCAGAAACTGTCTGATTTCCTAATGTAGATGGAGATCAGACTTGTACTTGGTCTCTTTCAGCCCAGACTTCGGTCCACATATACTATAAGAACCTTTTCTGAACAGATGAAATGTCCTGAAAGGTGAAAGTTATCTTTAAGATTTGCGCTGATCTTAAGGTGTTACTGATAAGAGACCCACTTGAAAATGTTGAGATAAAAAATATAATCGTACCATTTTTCCTCTAGATCCCCCTCAAAATACCTCGGTGTCCATCAGTCCATCTGCTGAAATAAAGGAGGGAGATTCAGTGACTCTGAACTGTAACAGTGACTCAAATCCTCCTGCTCTGAACTTCAGCTGGTTTAAAGAGAATCAAAGCTCAGCTGTTGGATCTGGACAGAGTTTCATCATCTCCAGCTTTAACTCCAGTCACAGTGGACGCTACTATTGTGAGGCTCAGAATCAATATGGATCTCAGAGATCAGCGTCTGTTTCAGTCTCTGTTAAAGGTATTGACTATAAACAGACACTCATGTGCTCGTCTTGTTGAAAGGTCTGTCCCTTCCCTAACCATAGCTATGTTGACCCTATGTTTAAAGACTTTAATAAAAAATAAAAATCTTATCGTTGCCTTTCCTCTCAGGTGGTGACTGGAATATCTTGTATACGATTGCTGTCTGTGTCACTACTGCAGTTACAGCTGGATTTGTGCTTTTGTTTCTCATCATCATCATTGTGCACAAAAGGTCAGCGAGCAGAATATTTACAAATTGTAGCATATTCAGAAACATGACAGATTCTCTCATTTCACTGAATCATATATCCAGTCAAAATGGTCTTTTTCAGGTAATTTTAGTTCTGAGCAGTGAAAATAGAAAGGAAATATTTTAAAGCGACACTTTTGTATTTACAAGTGTTTTTGACAATGTTTTCTTTTTAGAGTCTTTTACAGTTTTAACAACTTCTACATATGCATTTGTCCTCATATATTTAACAACAGGACTAAGAATAGAAATAATGACTCTAAGGACACTGAGCAAAAAAAGGTGGGTAATTCGCTTATATTTTACATGGTAAAAAAATAAAATGTAGAAAAGTCTTGGTAGTAAATTACCTGTATTTTCTGTTAAATAAACAAACATTTCCTTTAACTTTAATACTCAAACCAATGCAATGCATAATTCAAAATATGAGTAAAACACCTGAATAAATCCTGATCTGACAATCATTTATATGAGGTTCTGAAGGTAGCATGTCAATTATCATACAATCTAAAAATGCTGGGTTAAATATAACCCAGCGCTGGGTTAAAAAGGGACAAATCCAGCGGTTTGGTTGTTTTGACCCTGCATTTGAGAGAGGTGTAAAGTCCAGGGGTCAGAACGTAAAAGTCCTGTCATGTGTTTATTCCACCCATGATCTCAGCAGCTGATTTCACCAGAGGAGGAACCAAATCATTCCTTTCAAGTCACAAGCAAGTCTTGAGTCAAATCCCAAGTCCTCTAAGAGTTAAAGTTAATGAGATGATTAAGAGACTAATTAAATGATGATTGTGCATTAGTGATGAACACCTGCTGTTATTGAGTATTACAGAGGATCAGATGTTGATGTTTTATTGGTTAAAAATTATGCCACCATCATCATGGAGATCAGTGTTTGCTTTAGTTGGACTCTTGACCTTTGCGTCGTGTGTTTGATCATTAACTGTAACAATGCATGTGGTGCTGTAAAGGAGAGAGGTCAGTGCTCTACAGTAGCTGTTTTTTTTTTATATGCTGGCCTGATTTTATCTAGAATAACCTTTTTTATGTTTAGATATTGAATATTTAATCCTGTGAAACTATAGCAGGCCAGGAAAGTTTTTCTCTAATGGTTTTAATAAATTAATTCTAAATCTACTGTGTGTAATGTTTAAAAAACAATGAGCTCCATTATCGTATAGACACACACAGACATCAAGAACTATCATGTGAATCTCAACAATGGTGACAATCAACAAAATTATTCTTGCCATTCTGGGTTCTGGAGGCAGTCGCATTTCACTCGTCCTTCCCTTATTTTCCTGCTTGCCTCTTTTTCTCGTCTCATCTATTGAGACTCTCCAAACTAGAAGTATGGATTTGATCAACTGGTCTCTCAGTGCACTGACACCATCTTCTCAAGGAGAAGCCTGGGTTCTGGGGAACCTGTTTGTCGCCGGCTATATGAGGGATGCGTGGAGAGGTAAATCGTATGTCTGGCGGCTCTTTCCGTGGAGGACATTGAAGATATCTACCTTTTCGGAACCATGATAACAGGTATTTTGCTGATTGGATTAGGCTTTGCCCTGGGTTATCGAAAAATTCAGAAGACGGGAACAGCTGTTCAAAGTCTCACAAGGCTGCCCGTTTTGATTGAAGCTGTGGGAAGAGCGGTCAGCATTGAGACTGAGACTATTAACCGGAATATGGATTCCATCACGATGAAGCTCACGGCTTTGCAAGTGAAAATTGATGCTTTCGGAGACCAGAATGGACAGAGAGAACAGCTGTGAAGGTATGCAGCTGTTCGCCCCAAAGACAAAACAAATCAATCTTATCTTTTCTGGCTCCCCCGTACCGGCCCCCGCTTGGGCAAGGCCGTGTTGGATAACTACCCTGGGAAGAGCGCTGCAGTGGGACTCTCTTGCTCCCTCCCCGATTACAGACATTACTCCCCTCCCCCGATCAACTGCCTCTGACCGCTTTGTACCGCCACGCTGTCGAGCAGGTCTGCGACCAGCGCCGTAATAAATGGCACCGGACCGGATGGCTGCTTGCCAGAGCTGGATATGTTTCCCCCTGTTGTAAAGTTATGTGTTTATGGTATATGTGCTTTTGTGCTGAGGTGTTTTTTTTCTGTTCTCACACTGTACAGTGTGTACAGTACTCCCCAATGGAGCATAGTCTGGGGGTAAATTTTTTTTTTCCCCTCCTCCCTCTCCTCATGTAATGCTGTATTTTTCTTCCATTCCCTGTCTTCCTGTTCTGTCTACCCCGTTGTCATATGTATGTTGTGTATGTATGGACAGGTTGATGGCTAATTTCACTGGTACTTGTGACTAGTGACAATAAAGGGCTTCTACTACTACTACTACTAACGCCATAGTAAAAAATCCCATCATGCATTGCAGCATGAATAATTAATGTCACCACTGTTGAGGATCATTTGATAAGTTTACATGTCTAAAATACCAAGCTAAGACTGACCCCAACCCCAATATTTAAGCATTACAGTTGCATTTGTTTAGGATTACTTTTTTTGCAGTTCTCTAATAGCGTAAGGTCTATCAAGAAACCAAAGAGAGAACACTTCATGGTGTTTATTAAATTATGTTATAAACTGAAAGTTTAAGATAATCTGCTACTTCAAGCTTTAGATTCAACAATGCCAAAATGCTTGCTCTGAAACAATATTGCAATTGTACAGAAACAAATTCGTTTGAATGAATATAAGGGTCAAGAGTCCAACTAAAGCAAACTCTGGTCTCCATGATGGTGGCATAATTTTAACCAATACAACATCAACATCTGGTCCTCTGTAATTCTCAATAACAGCAGGTGTTCATCACTAATGCACAATCATCATTTAATTAGTCACTTAATTATCTCATTTACTTTAACTCTTTGAGGACTTGGGATTTGACTCGAGACTTGTTTGTGGCTTGAAAGGAATGACTTGGTTCATCCTCTGGTGAAATCAGCTGCTGAGTTCATGAGTGGAATAAATATATGGCAGGACTTTTACTTTCTGACCCCTGGACTTTACACCTCTCTCAAATGCAGGGTCAAAATAACCCAACCGCTGGATTTGTCCCTTTTTTAACCCAGTGCTGGGTTATATTTAACCCAGCATTTTTTAGATTGTACACTTTCAAACATTGCAAATGTGCAGAGCTGAATGTTGTTGCATTGCAGTAATATCACAAAAGAAGTGACAGTTAATGTCAGAATGATTCTGTTGCAGACGTCTGCAGGAAAGGCCTCTGAATCCAGAGATGTTGAAAATACTTCTGTCAGAGATGATAGAGATACAGACACAAAGAAACCTGAAGAGGAGATTGAGTACGCCAGCATTACAATTCACCATCCAGCCAATGCAGCCAAGTGAGAAAACATCCATTATTCTGTCTTAACATAAATCAGTGCTATTTGCAGTATCTTCTTATAGAAAACCGTGCAATATAATAAACCAAGAGATCACATTATTGTTTCATGCAACATGCATTAAAAGCCAGTCTTTGCAGCAGCTTTAAAGTCTGCTAGCTTCATCAAGTCTCATGCTCTGTGATGATCTCACTCTCGTTTATGTATTTGCCATTTCTGCAGATCTGCTGCAAGCCAAGAGACAGATGTATCAGTGATTTACAGCAGCATCAGATGATCCAGACTGATCGAAGTAGATCCAGACCATAATAAGGATGAATTAGTTTGATTGATTTAGTATTTTTTTCTTTCATTTAATCATGTTTTTGAGTGTGCATTGTTTATTAAGCATCTGCTGCTCCATCTTAGTTAAAACGCTGATGCCTTACATCTCTAGTAAGCCAAATAAACAAGCAAACACCGTGTGTAGTTTATATAGTGTGAGGCATTTTTTGATCTCTCTCTCTACATATCTAGACGTTTGAAGGATTTGCTATTTTGTTTCTCATTCACAGCAAAAATGTAATGTTGCAAAGCAAAATACATAGGCTTTTATTTACCTGTATTAATTCAAGACCAGAGCACTGCAGGAACATGAACACGTGTGAGTCATGTTGATCAATGTAAGAGTCACATCTGTGTGCAAAACTTATTTTCATCTTTTTCAGTGACATACAGCCAAATATGGTGATCCATACTCAGAATTCATGCTCTACATTTTACCCGTCCAAAGTGCCCACACCGTGAACACTCACCCAGAGCAGTGGACAGCCATTTATGCTGCGGCGCCCGGGGAGCAGTGCCTTGCTCAAGGGTCTCACCTCAGTCGTGGTATTGAAGGTGGAGCAAGCGCTGTACATTCACTCCCCTCACCTACAATTCCTGCCGGCCCGAGACTTGAACTCGCAACCTTTGCAGTACGAGTCCAACTCTCTAACCATTAGGCCACGACTTCCCCGACTCTAAACTTACAGAATGTATTACCATATTTCCTGTGCTAATAAAAAGGTACAAACACTTCAGTGATTTCAGAGTCTTCCCTTGTATTGAACACTGGGCAGTTAATATCACGCACTTCTCACACGTTTAGTAAATTGCTAATCAGGGCTGGGGAGTACGCAAGCCGTGCAATGCCTACCTGCTACAACATTTCTCTCAGCATCGAAGGATTCAACTTATAATCTGAAAAAGCATCTTGAGGGAAGTTGTTCTTGATCTTTGAAAATTTGTATCCAGTAACTCGTTTTCTATTTTCTCATATTTTGAGTGTTGAATGGTTATCATTGTTTAATACTTCTAAAACTGTAATTGAAAAAGGACACCAAATTCTCCTGTAATTCACACTTTGTATTCAGTTAAGAGATCCATACGAATCAAGCATGAAATAAATGTTTATAATGTCAAACGATCTTTGAAAGAATACAGACTTCAAGTTCATCTGTAATGTTCAAGAACAGATCATCTTTGGCATACTAGTTCATGATTCGATTCGTGAACAGATGATTCTTTTGAGTCAATATTTGAAAAGAATCAATTCTTTTGTTTAACGAAACCAGTGTGAATGGTTCACGTTAAACTAGATAGATCTGGGGCATGTTTCCCAAAAGCATCATTAGCGAACCGTGGTTGTTAAATGACGTTGAACTATAACGACATTACTTGTTGTTTTGGCTACTTTTATGATATATTTGGTGTGTTTGGATTAGTTTTGAAGCTTGGAATGCAGCATGAAACAGCACAGAATCCCATTCAATGCATTCAAATTTAATTTTCATTGATTGGTAGATTTAAATGACATAAAATGTTTTTGTTGTTCATAGAAATGCAGTGGAAAACTGATGCAAAGAAACACTACATCTTGTAGATGTCACTTATTTAGAGTTGGAAAACATAAAAACAAGACTTCAAGTATATGTTCCCTTGTGTTATATATCTTAAGTTTTTCAAAGTATTCTAAAGTATTTAGATTACGTTACTAAATCTGAGTAATCTAAAAAATACATAACTGATTTTGTAATCTGTAGTGAAATACATTTTAAAAGTAACCTTCCCAGCCCTGCTAATAATACTAAAGCTTAAGAGTGTGACAACTAACCCCACTCTCCAGAAATCTGCACTGTTAGACATTTCCGTCATTTCTACAGTTATTGTCTGTATATCACCTAGTATAATACTGCAAATTCCCTTTACAGTAAATAACTGTAACACCCTTTGCATCTTGGGAATTTTCGGTGACGTCAGACCTAACATACAGAGACTTACTGTATTTTTTTAATTGCTGTATGCTACTGTATTTGCTGTGTTTTGCTCTTTTGCACCATTCTATTGAGGTTGTTTTATTTTCCTCATTTCTTACATTTGGATTGACACGATTTGCCCTACACCGTGTCTACAACACCACGACAGCTTGAGACTGACTACACTGGATGTGTTACATCGCTTGAAATGATTGGAAAATCCGTTTGTCCTTCGTGTAAGAAACAGCACGAGCACTTGGAGTATATCTGTACGTCAGAAATATACCAGGGCATCATTTACATTTACATTTATGCATTTAGCAGACGCTTTTATCCAAAGTGACTTACAGTGCATTCAGGCTATACATTTTTTTGTCAGTATGTGTGTTCCCTGGGAATTGAACCCAAAACCTTTTGCGTTACTAACACGATGCTCTACCCCTGAGCCACAGGAACATATCCAAGCATCACTTTACTGTCCGCATACACTGTAGATATTATATATAAATGGTTCTATATTGTCTTTTGTTGAGTCACGCACCACTCACGTCTGAGGAAGACACGGAAGCAACGTCACGGGTTTTGCCCGGGGATGATGCGCCTTACAATGCACCTTACGAGAGAATAAGACCATCAAGCAAGGTAAAAATATGTTTGTCTGTGTGTTTGTGTCAGATTTTTGATCACCAGTTTAACCTAGTAACATTTACCCATCAACATGGCGGTAACAAACTTTACTATGGTAAACTGCGCTGTCATTTCAAACGACTTGTCAGATTATTGAAGATATCAAATTAAAATTAATTTTAATGAGCCACGCTTATCTTCTATTAGCATGAAGTTAACTAATGTGAAATTTAGTTCAGATGTTAGTTAATTTTGGCCAGTAGCCTATTGAGAAAATAGAATCCTATGTTAGCTAGGTTAAATAAGTTTTATGGCTAGTTGTCTTTCTAGTTTTAGAATTAGTTTGTCATAGTTTTTATTGGAAAATAAGATTTACTGCATTTTTTGCATATGTGTTTTAAAGACAACTGCAATGAAGCATCAAGAAAGACATGAGGTTTGCATTTTAAAAGTGTGCCATTTCTACTTCTTGTTTTTCAGAGAAGACATTTCTGTCACTGACAAAGTGGATGGTGAGCAAAGGTGGTGGCCACGTTTTGGAGCAGCACCTGGGTTTTGCAGATGACTGTATTCTTTGGAGGATTGTCTTTTTCCCCATTTATGTTTCCTAAAGATTATTTTTGAGGATAAATCCAGAGGATACAACATAATGCACTGCAAAACATTTTAAGACAGGAGAAATGGTGAAGTCTTGCAGTGTTGCCATGTCCTCATGTTTTCAAGCATGTTGTTTGGTCTTAGCTCATAAAGACAGGCACTTTAGGGAGTTAATAAAGTGGTCTGTCGCGGATATGAGATATATTTATTTTTATTTTGGTGTTATAAAACAAAGCATTTTCGTTTTTTAGTTTTTTTTGTGCTTATCCTTGTTGCTTGTTGTTTTTGTCTGTGAAGATCTGGCAACACTGACACTTTACCGCATGGCTCATGAGCGCAGCTAGCCCTGTGCTGTTAAGACTTATTTCAATGTTGTCTGTTGTTTTCTTGCATCTCACATACAGACGAATACATGGATGCACGTTCAAATACGTCATTAACAACTAGTTGTTCAGTTCGGTTCTGTACACACTGCGTAGAATTTCTGTAAATGCGGTTGTCACTACCTGTATTTTTCGGGAGTTAATGCGGTTGTCGAATGCGGTTGTCAGTCCCGTATTTTAGTGAATTGTGTGTGTACAGAACGCGATTAAGGAGTAAAAGGTGAACTGACAACCGAATTTAGCTGCAGTGTGTACGTGGCCTTAGTGTAACACATTACTCAAGATTAGGGAGTCTGACTTCAACAGGAATGTCAGAAGCCAAGCCCTGACTGTGGTGAAAGGAGGAGTTGGGGATGGAGGAGGGTAAATTGCTCCCTGAGCAAGCAAGCTGCTGAATAATACAGCATAGCGCTTATGTAGTGATGCTGTGATAGGTGTCATATTCCTATAGGTAGATGTGATCAGCTGAGAGTCAGCTGATGCAAGCTTGACTCATGTGACCTGCCAGAACTAACGCTACGCTTGATTTATATGAGGATCCTGTATGTAGACTTCAGCTCTGCTTTTAACACCATCATCCCATCACTCCTCCAGCCCAAATTAACTCAGCTCTCTGTCCCCATCTCCACCTGCCAGTGGATCACCAGCTTCCTGACAGACAGGCAGCAGCTAGTGAGGCTGGGAAAATACACATCCAGCACCCGCACCATCAGCACTGGAGCTCCTCAGGGCTGTGTTCTCTCCCCACTGCTCTTCTCTCTGTACACAAGTGACTGCACATCTAAAGACCCCTCTGTCAAGCTCCTGAAGTTTGCAGACGACACCACACTGATCTGTCTCATTCAAGATGGCAACGAGTCTGCTTACAGACAGGAGGTGAAGGAGCTGGCTGTCTGGTGCAGTCTTGACAACCAGGAGATTAACACGCTCAAAACTGTGGAGATGATCGTGGATTTCAGGAGAAAACTCCCTGCTCTCACCATCACAAACAGCACTGTGACTGCAGTGGAGTCATTCAAATTCTTGGCACCACAGTTTCTCAGGATCTGAAGTGGACAATCACATTGAGTCCATTGTAAAAAAGGCCCAGCAGAGGCTGTACTTCCTTCACCAGCTGAGGAAGTTCAACCTGCCACAGGAGCTGCTGGAACAGTTCTGCTCTGCCATCATTGAATCCATCCTCTGCACATCAATAACTGTCTGGTTCAGCTCAGCTACCAAATCTGACCTCAGAAGAGTACGGAGGGTAGTCCGGACTGCTGAGCGAATCATTGGTACAACCCTCCCCACTCTCCAAGAAACTGTACTCTTCCAGAGAGAGCAAAAAGGCAGGAAAAATCACTCTGGACCCTCACATCCAGCACATTCTCTCTTTGAACTGTTACTGTCTAGTCGACGCTACAGAGCTCTGAGCACCAGAACGACCAGACACAGGAACAGTTTCTTTCCCCAGGCAATCCATCTCATGAACACTTGATATTAAACGTAGCAAAATTTCAAATTTGCACATAGCAGACATCTACACACATAATTGTCTACATTATATATTGTGTTTTTGCTATTTTGTACATTGCCTATTTGTATATTTGTATATTCTTTTATCATCTGTGTCCTGTCCCTTTGCTGTCATTCTGTTGCACTGTGGAGCTTTTGTATAATAAATTCCTTGTATGTGTAAACATACCTGTTCAATAAAGCTCATTCTCATTCTCATATGATGACTGGTGCTGTGTTTGTATCATAGACTTATGTAAAATAATACTGCAAAACAAATAACTTTTGAACACAACGAGAATAAGCAATGTACTGCATTTCAAAAATATTTTGATAAAAGAAATGTAAATATTTGTATTAATCTATATTTTTCTCCTTTCTCTTGCTGTGGTTATCACTTAAGTCAATTATTGCCATTTTGAAAGTGAAGCCTTGCATTTATATGAGAGATGAGGTATTTAGATGTCACTCCTGAAGTTTTTCTGTCTGTAAGGTGTGTCCATTGGTCCTTTTAGCAGCACAAAAACAAAAAACTACTTTTACTCACATTTACAATGGTTAGGAAAGAGTACCTTCACTTACCTCGGTTTATCCCGATCTCACAGAACTGTTATAAGCATTGAAGCTCTCTACACTATACAATGAACCTCTTGCTTATATTGTGTGTTTTGTGCTAAATGCCTGAGAGTTGGCAGATCTGGCTTTTGATTCCATGACAGATGAGATAAAAAATAAAATACTGTCTGAAAGTAGCATTCGGTAGTCAGATGGAAATGAATGTCTTTGACCAACTCTTTTCAATTTTGATTTAATTTCTACAGATAAATTGACATCTAACAATGAATTTTAAGACTCATTTGAATAAAAATAGGAAGTGTTATAACCACTGCCAACTCTGCTGAACACGTCTTTTCTGTCTTCAGACTCATCATTTGCTCACAGGGCACCGGTGAAGAACGCTAATGCGAGCAAGGTAAGAGAGTTTATTTGATAAAGAGTGTGCAGAATGTGGGATGTGAAAGAGTAGAACATGATGTAAGACTAAATGTCTGTGTTTATGAGTGGGTCGCTCTTATAGTTGAGTACCGAGTTATACCATACAGGACCTTAGTGGAGCCCCGTATGACATCCTTACTGTTTGTTCCCACTGAGGACAAGTCTTTTTTAAACAACAGATGGTCAGATCAGATGAATTATGTGAAAAATAGTGTTTCTTTAAAAATAACATGACATCCAGAAACATGATCCAGCGGTAACTACTGATCACATGAGGTTCAGATCAATTAGGAACATCTGCCACTGTTTTGAGGTTATTGTTACAGAAGAACGTTTAGAAAAATCAATTAGATGTATTTAGTTAATTTTGATGTGAGTGAGTTAGAAGACGTATAACATCTCCATTGGTGTATAAATGAAGACGCTGCTTATTTAAGTTTGGTAAATAAGTTCAGGAGACACCAATTTATTTAATTTGCAAACTTGTAGACATTTAATACTGTAATGAATATGATTTGTTAAGATGAGCTCTTCATTTGCGTGATCACAGTTTAGCAGTTTTAACACCTTCATGTCTCTCATGATTTTATCAGACGTTTGGGTGTTAGTGAGTCAGCAAAACAGCACGTTTCTGAGCAGCAGAACTGTTACATTGTACTAAACATGGATATTGTACTACATATGGATTATATATGTGTGATTATTTCAGTATGCTGTAGTTAAATGTAATCTTCTGTTTTAGGTCTTTGAAGGGTCTCGTGGTGATGAAGGTCAGAATGATTCTTCCTCTTCCTCTGATCTTTCTGTTGATGGCCTTTGGTGAGTGATATTTGTTACAGTAGTGCTTACAGTTTGTTTTCTTATTTTTAATATGCATTAAATGTCTATTCTACACTTCATCAGTCATGGGAAGGGCACACCAATCAGAAACGCTGTCAGAAATACCAGCCTGTCAATCATTCTCACTGACTTTGGGTTGGCTGATATATAGAGGGCGGGGCTTTAGACAGAGTGCATGTGGTTATGTTGGCAAAATGTCTGACGTCACTTTAAATTCAGCGCCTTTAAATGGTTGATGTGCTCGGTTTGGACAGTTCTGTGTCAGTGTGATCACTTCTGCTTTTCTGCAACACCCTCCTGCAGTACTTTTCACACTGTGTGCGTGTTTCTCTACAGCAATGAATGATTCATATTATTTAGCTATATGTGTGAATAATTCAAGCTTTACTGCTCTGTGTTTTGTGTTTCAGGAGTTTTTGGAGAAGACTGGAATGTGACTTATGAAACTGAATCAATAAGTGCTCCTAAAGGATCCACAGTAAAAATGTCATGCTCGTATACGTACCCTCAGCATACATTGAAATATACATTTTGGATGATGTGTGAGGAAGATAAGAAACCAGAAGATGTGAAAAGTTTAAAAGAATATCCCGAGTATAAAGACAGGGTCGAATACATTGAAGACAGACAGAAAAATACAGCCGTCCTCAGACTGCACAACATTACTGAAAATGACGAGAGAGTGTATTGTTTCAGATTAATAACTACTACTGAAGGACACAGATGGATTGGTAAACCAGGAATTCATCTTAAAGTTTCTGGTAATCCACTTCACTCCTTCATTTCTATTAATAATTTCATTTCTTGGTCCTGGTTTGATTGATATGTTTCTCTAGTTCTCCAGGTAAAGGCACCGTGTGGATAAAGATAATGAAATGGCTAATTACACTTACATTTAGTGATGGCAGATGAAGCTTCATGAAGCTTTAAGCTTGGTTCACAAAAGGGTTATTTTCTGGAGGCTTCATTTGCTCACAATACAGAGAGTTTATACTCTTTGGCCAGCAGGTGGTATTGTGAGCAAATTAAGCCTTTTGTGAACCAAGCTTAAAGCTTCATGAAGCTTCATCTGCCCATCACTTCTTACATTCATTCATTTATTAAAGTCTAATTCCAAACCTTTGTTTTGTGGCCAATACTGGTATCTTGAACTGATTTACAAACAGAAATGATTCCAAATAATCTTTATATTTTAGATCCTCCAAAGAGTGTCTCGGTGTCCATCAGTGCGTCTGCTGAAATAAAGGAGGGAGATTCAGTGACTCTGAACTGTAACAGTGACTCAAATCCTCCTGCTCTGAACTTCAGCTGGTTTAAAGAAGGAAAGTCTGTAGGATCTGGAAGAATCTATAACATCTCAAAGATCAGCTCTGATCACAGTGGAGAATACAAGTGCAGATCCAGAAATAAACATGGAGAGAAAGACTCTGATGCTGTGAAGCTGAATGTGATGTGTAAGTGATGCTGGAGCAAGAACTGAGAACAGATCCTCTAGTTCCAGTGTGTTTTGTGATTGCTGATGGCATATTTCATTCATTTATATTTTAGATCCTCCAAAGAGTGTCTCGGTGTCC
Organism: Gymnocypris eckloni scoliostomus; assembly: GCA_027564155.1. Lineage (NCBI taxonomy): Eukaryota > Metazoa > Chordata > Actinopteri > Cypriniformes > Cyprinidae > Gymnocypris > Gymnocypris eckloni. The sequence continues at coordinate 35,707,716 of CM050416.1, forward strand.
ATCAGTGCGTCTGCTGAAATAAAGGAGGGAGATTCAGTGACTCTGAACTGTAACAGTGACTCAAATCCTCCTGCTCTGAACTTCAGCTGGTTTAAAGAGAATCAAAGCTCAGCTGTTGGATCTGGACAGAGTTTCATCATCTCCAGCTTTAACTCCAGTCACAGTGGACGCTACTATTGTGAGGCTCAGAATCAATATGGATCTCAGAGATCAGCGTCGTCTCTGTTTCAGTCTCTGTTAAAGGTATTCACTATAAACAGACACTCCTGTGCTGATCATGTTTAAATGTATTAAGGGTGAAGTCTATCCACTCTCTAACTATATCTATCATCCATATGTTTAAAGACTTTAATGAAATAAATATTCTTGTCATTGCCTTTCTTTTCAGGTGCTTGGACTATCATGCATATCGTTGGTTTGTATGCCACTACTGCACTCGCAGCTGGATTTGGGATCTTGTTTCTCATCATCATCATCATCATCATCGTCATCATTGTGCGCAAAAGGTCAGCGAGGTCGACAAATACTAAAAACCTGAATTTGTCTTGCAGATCATTTCAGTTCTGAGCAGAGAATATTAGAAAAATATGGTGACATTGTAAATTTGTATATTTAGCAACATATATTTCAATGTAAATATTTATCAAATTGCAGCAAGAACAGTTTTAGGTTTTTAAATGTACTAAATCAGACTTTGATAAAAAGTTGCCCATACTTTAACAACAGGAAGAAGATAAAAAACAGTGACTCTCAGGACATTGAGCCAAAAAAGGTAAGGTTGATCACTGATGCCATTATTTCTGAAACACAGAAATATTAAATCTTACATTAATAATAATGATAAATATATAATTGCAAAAATACTAATGTGGCAAACATTTCATGGGCCTGCATGTGAATTGATTTGTCACATATTATTACACTTTTAAAACGTTTTAGATGTGAGGAGCTGATTTGTATTTTTTGGATTGCCTTAAATTAACAAAAGAAGATGAAATAAAATGATCACTCTATTCTCCAATCTGGAGATGATGACAAGATACTCTATGCTTCTGTCCAGGTTTCTGATCAGTGAATGTCTCAAACACTCTTTACTCTCACATGCAGCAGACCCATATTAACACAGGCTGTTTTGTTCATCTGTCTCTCACAGTCTGGTGATGAAACCTACACGGCTCTGGAGCTTCAGTCCAGATCTTCTGAATACGAGACTCTAGCAGGAGCTTCAGCAGATCCTCGTTAAACTCTCCTCGCAGTGTTACTGCTCACATGGACATACTCAGAACTCATGCATATCATATCTGATGCTTATTTCATTATCAACAACTTTCTCAAACCTTCTTGAAGTAACTGTGTATACTGTAATCGAGCTTATAACATTCAGCAGAATTGTTTTTTTCAGTCTTTCAAATGAATTTTGTACATTTCACATTTTCATTATATTTGTGCTTTACTTGCAAATACATTTTAACTTCTATATTTCTAATTATGTCATTTCATCACACAGCTAACACAGTTAAACTCAATTTCATTAATGTATAACTACACAAAAACACACGAGTAACACAATATTAGCACTCTAGTAACTACTAGTAACTAACAAGAAACTCAGATTAATGAATTAGTAAGTGATGGTACTTAGTCGAATGTAGTAGTTCACTATTAGCTAATAAGTAACTATTATTTTCATAACTCCCTAAGAACTACTAAGAACTACTGTATACAGGTTCATAATTAATATGAATAATACATACTGTATAATTCATTCTAAAGTAAACGTCATGGTAACCCATTAGTAATGACTCAATTATTACCAAATTCTTCAGAAGGAGTTACTAATTATTTGGATCAATATTATGAAGTTAAGATTGTGATAACTCCACAGTAATTACTGAAGTAATTTTAAACTTTTGAGCTTTTTGTAGGGTTTGGTAAGTAATTAATTTAATTTAAATCAAGTCATTACTACACTCTTAAAACAAATGTGTTTAAAACAACACAATCTGTTATATATTAACACACATGTTTGTCAATTTAGAGACAACACGTTTTGTATTAATACAATTTGAACACAGGCAGAGTGTTAAAATATGTAACACACTAATGTGTTAAATTACACCATTGAAGGCATAGATGTGCTATTCTTAACCAGTTCAAATGAATGCAACACTGAATACTGGATGCAATAATACATGCAAAAAAGACAAACAGAAAGACCTGCTTCACTTATTACTAACCGGTTTGTCTAAAAAGTGATTTAGAAAAGAGGTTTAGATGTTGAGTTTGTTTCATTTGAACGTAATATTAATGAGATCAGTGTTTGCTTTAGTTGGGCTCTTGACTCTTGACTTACTAACAGTCATTTTCTCTGGATGTTATTAATCTGTGTATGCAGAACACATTTATTACTGCAAATAAGTAAAAAGGACACATTATCTGTTAGCTTTACTGGTCTTTAATAATGATTTTATTGTCTTGTTTCTATGACACTGATCTCATCTAGTTTAAATATGTAAGTATTTTATGTCAACATGTATAAAAAGGTGTGATGTCAATAAAATACATATTTAATCAGATAGTTTGGATTTTTACTACATTTCTCTCAAAACACTTTACAAAATTAGATGCAAACATCAAGAATCAGCATATGATTCTCAGCGATGGTGACAATAAACACAAAGCTTCATGCTGCAGTGCATTCTGGGTGCCCAATAAAAACTCATTCATGGCTCCCAGAATGCATTGCAACATGAATAAATTATGCACATGAACTATCATAGTATTTTCTTTTATGCTTGCTATTTTTATAGTGAATTTTTAGTAGCTTGTTTTGTGATGATCAAAGATCTGTTTATCTGAATATGTTGTTGATTGTCACCATTGTTCAGAGTCATATGCTGATTCTTCATGTATATGTGTGCCAGAAATATTTACTCAGTGTGTTTTAGTTGAACGGATATTGTTAAAAGACAATATGTTGAAACAAGGTTCTTCTATGTTCAATGTCCTTAAACATAACAATCAAAGTATTAAGCCACTACATGATTGTTCTCAGCATCAAGTAGCCATTATCACCTGATCACATTATTTCCAATGTTTTCTTTGATCTAATAGTCTGCTAAGTAAACAAAATTTAAACGGACAGACATAAAATATTAAAATAAGAATTATAAGTTTGAGAGCCTAATTACAGCAAACACAGACCACAGCGATGGTGAAGTTTTGTGAAATGAAACCAACATCTAAACCTTTGTTTTCTTCTCATTAAGAACTTTTGTGTGACAGAAATATAGTCAAACTGGTTAGTAATACTGTAAGTGAAGCTGGTGATGTTGTTTAATCTTCCTCTGCTGAAATCTGGAGAGATTTAAGATGTTTTATTTCAGTTGATTTCATCTAAGGCTGTGACTAAGTCAGCTGTAATTGTGTTTCTGTTCATCTCTCTCTCTTTCCTTCAGTAATTCTGCTTGTTAACTTTCTCATTAAGTTCAGCTCTGCTTCAGTGTTACTTTAACACTCGGTATTGTGTCACCAAACACACTCTGAGCAGTGTTAATCTCTGAAGATCATCCAAATAACACCAAGTACTCCAGAGTGCAATCTGTGGCGACACATTGGGGCGTATAACACGGCAAATCTTATTGGTGTAGAGCCGAGCATTCCTTTGTGTACGATTTTGTAATTGATTTGTCCATATTACAGAAATATTATGTGCTAACTCTAGAATCATAGGCCTATCTTAATTATTATCTGTTTAGTAACAATGGTAATTTTAGTCAGATGAAGTCATTGTTTACAAATAAACTCTTGATGACAGCACCTCCGGGTTCTTCAGGCTGAGCAGCGCTTCATTCATATTTCCTTGAGGATCGGCACTAAATGGGATTTTATATGCCAATTATGATAATTTACTGTATTTAGAGATGGACGAACACGAACATAAGCAGCTGATTTTACGTTTTAAAGCACAACCGGTTTTTGTTGTTGTTTAAAGAGATGAGTTAAGTTGCTCAATGCGTCACAAACTTCTAGGTTATAAAGTGCTAATAACATGTTTTCATGGCAAGCTCAACGTTTCCTTGTTAATATCTTAATACAATATTTGAGCCTATATTGATTCTCTTTCAGATTTTAAAGGTTTCTATTTTATAGATTAGTGTCCGTGACATCAGATATTACACATCTAATTATTTATGTATCCACATCTCATTGTGTGTGCGTGTTTTAATCAGTGTACGGGATGAATTTAGATTCAGTTATTAACACTCGATCATTGTAGATATATAGACCTGCATAACTATTGAATATTGAATCAGTGCAGTAGGTACATGAGCACTTTTAATGAGTAAAAGAGACCTACAAATCTAAAATCACTAGGCCTAATATAGTACAGTGATTCTTGGTTAATTAAAATTATAAAGGATTGAGCCACAAAACCAGTCATTTAATTTGTGCATATAGCCTACATATAAAAGTATAAATCAAAATGTTGCAGAGAAAATAAACATTTATTGCCTAAATACGCACTAAAGCAAAATAATATTATTTGCTGCAGGTCAGATTTAATAACTGTTTTAGTAAACAAAAACATTTAAAATAGGCCTATATGCAATTCCCACTATCCACACATAAAACCCCAGTTCTCGCTGATGGACTGTTTGATTTTATTGCCTTATTTGTCACCGCAGTGGACAACTGATGTTGTTAAAAATGCAAAGAAACACTACATCTTGTAGATGTCACTTATTTAGAGTTGGAAAACATAAAAACAAGACATCAAGTATATGTTCCCTTGTGTTACATATCTTAAGTATTTCAAAGTATTCTAAAGTATTTAGATTACGTTACTAAATCTGATTAATCTAACGAAATTAGGGCTGTAGTACTCGAGGCCTGGACTCGAGACGTTTTTCTATCGTCTCGGACTTGTCTTGTCTTGGTATTTGGACTCGGACTTGTCGGACTTGGTCATTGGACTCGCCAAATGTTCTAGTTGGTCTCGACTGAGTCCAGCAATATATGCTTTTTTTTCCTCTTTCAAAACAAAACCATTAATCTGGCTCGCTTGTTCCGCAAATGGGTAACGTAACTGGTTTAACTCCATCTAGAACGGGCATTGTCATTGGTCCATCTAGAACGGGCATTGTCATTGGTCGCCTGTTAAATGCACAGCTGCGTCATATGAGTGTGCGCTTGGCTCTGAGTGTGCGCCCTGCGTGGAGGCATAAATAATCTTTATTTTGGCCACAGACACACTGTCGGCAAGTTGCATAATACAGTTTGGTTTTACAAAGTTCGTTGGAGTTTTCCCTCTCACTTTCCTTCGCTTTTAAATACCTTATTAATGCCCGTGCGCATTTTGCTTTCACTTTCATTTCAGGTCAATTGCTTATCTATAACTTACAACGACACATTTTCTGCAATAAACATGGGACTTTAATTAACAAAACGAATAAAAATACACCATTACCATGCTATAAGCCTAATATAAAATTACAAACTTGCAAAATGTTTAAATGTAAAAAAAAACTGACAATCATCAAACGCCGTGGCACCAAATGAATAAGAAAAAGAACGAATAAGAGCAAAACGAATAAAGCCTGGCGGCACGGAATACAACTGGATGTAAAATAAAATAAATAAATTACACAAAAATTTTAATAAAGTAAAAAATAAGCAAACACTGTGGCAATGGCTGGGCGATTTATCAGATTTTAGTGATTAATTCGAATTTAATGTTTTGCCACAATTAGATTTTTTATAAATCGAGGAATCGCGATTTTGAATAGAAATATGACCAAACGCTAGAATTAGACACTTTGATAATAACAGTAAAGAGAAAAGAACAATCCACCCGCATGTCAATGCACATGATTAACCGCTCACGTGTGATGCTCTCTGGGGAACATTCACACAGAATGTGTTTTTGTGTTGACGCGGGCAGTGGAATAGAAACAATACAAGAAGATGTGAGTTAAACATCTTTTAATAACTAGAGTGCCGCGTTTTTAGAAAGCCGTTTCATGCACGAGACGCAACCGTCAAACGCGTCCATGCTTACATAGAAAAAACAACGGAACGTCTCGGGTTACTCGCGTAACCCTTGTTCTCTGAATAGGGAACGAGACGCTGCGTAGCTAGCTTTACGCATCGGAACGCCTTCCGGCGTGACCGAGTCTGAGCCCATATAGAATCACGCCAATTCATTGGCTGATGGCGCGCGACGCCTCTCTGACGCAATGACGCCGTCAGGTCATACTGGCGAACGCGCCATCCACTCCTCAGATTTCTCTGCCGAAAAGAACCCTGTCGGCAGCGTGAGGAGCTTATAGCAACGCAGCGCTCGCTCCCTATTCAGAGAACAAGGGTTACGCGAGTAACCCGAGACGCTCTTTCATAGGTAACTCTACGCTGCGTAGCTAGCTTTACGCATCGAACGATATACCAAACACGCCAAGCTGAAAACGCTGCCTATCTGGCCCAATAATGAACCAACAACATACGGTCGGTTCAAACAGACAGGACCTGAGAACCTGGAGCCGTATCAACTTCAAGGTTGTAAAACCTGACAAAGGTGTGCGGAGAGGACCATCCTGCCGCAACACACAAATATCCTCCAGGGTACCCCTCTAAAAGAGCTTGAGAGGAGGCTACGCCCCTAGTAGAATGCGCCCGAAGACTAAGAGGTGAAGGGAGTTCCCGCGCCTCATAAGCCAGCGAAATGGCGTCTCTCACCCAGTGAGAAATCCTCTGCTTTGACGTGGCAAGCCCGCGGCGACCAGCACCAAAACAGATCAATAACTGGGGAGATTTTCTCCAAACCTTGGAGCGATCCACATACAGCTTCAATGCCCTGACCGGGCAGAGCAAGTGGAGTCTCTCATCCTCACTTGAAGCAAAGGGAGGGGGATGGAAAGAGTGAAGAGTGACCACTTGAGAACGAAACGACGTGGACAAGACCTTGGGAATGTAACCCGGCCTAGGCCGCAGGGTAACTTTGACTAGACCCGGGGCAAAGTCCATACACGTTTCACTGACAGAAAAAGCCTGCAGATCTCCAACTCTTTTCAGTGACGTAAGCGCCAGTAAAAGAACAACCTTAAGAGTCAGTATCCGATCCGAAGCTGACTCTAAGGGCTCAAAAGGGGCCGTCACTAGTCCTTCGAGGACGACTGACAAGTCCCAAGAAGGAACTGCCGTGGGGCGAACAGGCCTAAGGCGTCTGGCCCCACGCATGAAAGCGGAGACCAACCGATGCCTCCCCAAGGGGATCTCATCCAGCTCTCTCCGAGCTGCAATGGCCGCTACATAAACCCTAAGGGTGGTAGCAGCCGCCCCCGCTGTCAGCCTTTCTTGCAAAAACTCCAGCACTGGACCAACAGGGCAGTTAACTGGGTCGATTGCACGAGTCAAACACCACGATTCAAAGACGCCCCACTTGGAAGAGTATAGCTTCCTGGTAGCGGGGGCTCTGGCACTGGCTATGGTTTCCTGAACTTCGGCAGGCAAACCATCAATCACAGCCCTTGGCCCTGTATGGGCCATACCCACAACTTCCAGAGCTCCGGCTGAGGATGCCAGATCTTGCCCTGAAGCTGGGACAGTAAGTCCCGCCTGATCGGAATCTCCCAAGGAGGCCGATACAAGAGGGGAGTTAGCTCCGAGAACCAGGTCTGGGAGGGCCAGAATGGGGCTATGAGAAGGAGACGGGCATCACCTTCACTCTGCATAGTACTGCCGGAATCAGCTTTATTGGCGGAAACGCTGCACAGACTGACATTCGGCCATGGGTGGGCGAACGCATCTATGCCTAGAGTCGCCGGAAATTCAGGAGAACCAGAGCGGGCACTGGGATGACTCTTGAGAAGCAAAGAGGTCCACCTCCGCTTTGCCAAACAGATCCCAGATCTGGGATACCGCCTGACGGTTCAACATCCATTCCCCGGCTTGAGCTTCTGTCTCGACAGAAAATCGGCCGCCAGGTTCAGTACTCCCGAACGTGAACCGCCCTCAAAGAGAGGAACTTGTCTTGAGACCAAAGGAGAAGATGGCGCGCAAGCCTGTCCAGGGTGCGCGACCTTGAACCTCCTTGGCGGTTTATGTGGGACACAACCGCCATATTGTCCCCCTGACTATGACATGATGCTCCCGAGAACGGGAAGAAAATACTTCAAAGCCAGGAAGACAGCCCTGAGTTCCAGGCAGTTTATATGCCAAAGAGGAACTCTTCCTTCCACTCTCACTCGCCGCCTTCCTTCAAGACCGCGCCCAGCCTGTCATTGATGCGTCAGTCGTGATCATATGGCGGCGGTGGATCGCACCCATTCTCACCCGCTCCGGAGAAAGACGGGTCTCGCCACATTAACAGGCGTCCGACAGCAACTGCGCGACACTCTGACAAGGCGGTAGCTGGTACAGTGGGGTGTAACCTCAGCTCCTTCATCCACCAAAGGAATGGCCTCATGTGAAGCAGCCCTAGGGGCAACACAGGGGAGGCTGCTGCCATAAGGCCCAACAGCCTCGGCAGGTACCTACAGAGACATGATGGCCTAGCTTGAAGCGGGCCAAACATGCTGTAAAACTGGTATCCGGGCAGGAGCCAAACGGGCCTGCATCTGAACGGAATCCAAACGAACTCCTAGAAATACAGTTCGTTGAGATGGGAGGAGCACACTCTTCTTGGCGCTCATTCTGAGGCCAAGAGAATGGATGTGGCCGAGAACGATATCCCTGTGACGACTCACTAGCTCCCTGGAGTGAGCCAGAATGAGCCAGTCGTCCAGATAGTTCAGTACACGGATGCCCTGGAGCCTCAAAGGGCCAGTGCAGCATCCATGCATTTGGTAAATGTCCTCGGGGCCAAAGCCATGCCAAGGGCAGAACCTTGTATTGGTAAGCCTTCCTCCAAAGGCGAATCAAGAAATCTCCTGTGTCTGTGAACGACCTGGATGTGAAAATACGCATCCTTCAGGTCGATGGTGACAAACCAGTCTCCCTCCTGGACCTGAGACATGATGGTTCTCATCGTCAGCATTTTGAACTTCCCTTTGTAGAGGAAAGATTCAAACGTCGAGATCCAGGATAGGCCTCAAGCCGCCGTCCCTCTTTGGAACGAGGAAGTAGCGGCTGAAGAAACCTCGCTCGACTTCCGACTGCGTACTTCCTCTATTGCTCCTTTCTGCAGGAGGGAGGAAAGTTCCTGTTGTAGAACAGAAGCCTTGGCGGCGCTGTTTACTACTGTCAGGTGGAACCTCACGAACGGGGGGGATTTTTTCCCAAACTGAAGAGTGTAACCGGTTCGAATTGTGCGGAGAACCCACAACGATACCCCGGTAAACGCCTCCCATTCGTGAAGGAAGTGTGACAGAGGAATCATAGCAAGGGAAGACATACCTGAGATGGGGTGTCGAGAAGGCCTGGAAGCAGCGGCACCCTCCACCGTGAAGGAGAGCCCTCGGCGCCTTGCTCGGGATGACGGAGAGAGAAGTGCTGCGGGTGGCCGGCACGGGTTCCAGACACTGCAGGAGAGAAACAGCTGTGTCTCCTAACATGCGGCTCGCCGGCGAATGGAATGGACGGGCTGCAAAGGGGAAAGACGAACGCGCCCCCAACTGCCAGCCCGAGTGAAAATGAGGGTGAATTGGATCTGCACACCAAGCCTCAAGGGTGGTTGTGACAGATTTAAGTGAGGAGAGCGCGTCGGGCGGGCAGAAATGCGCGGTCTGGCCTCGCCCGTAACGGTGAAACGACTCTCCTCATTCTGACCCGGAGGTCAGGAACGACCGGTTAGCCGCGGCAGGCTTGTTGGGCCGCTCATGTTAACCCGCCATGCGTGGTTGTTGGCGGGAAGAAGACCGGCCGCGGGCTCCCTAAACCGTAGTGGGGGGAAGGCGTGGCCTGGGCTCCGCCGCTAGGGGCTCCCTCCTGGTGGGCGGCTGCTCCTAGACACAGAGGAGGAGGGAGTTGAAAATCCCTTGCTCTCCTCGGCATGAACTGATTGAGAGCAGCCGACTGAGTTTTGGCTGAGCGGAACTTGTCCACTACAGCGCTAACAGCCTCCCGAACAACCCAGATTGTGAGATGGGTGCGCCCATTAAAACGTCTTTTCCTTCTCCCGAATCTCGGTCAGGTTGAGCCACAGATGGCGTTCTGCGGCCACCGAAGCCGCCATAGAGCCCCACGGCACGCGGCGGTGTGTTGGTGGCTCTCAGAGCCAAGTCAGTGGCTCTTCGTAGCTCCTTCACGGCTTCAGGAGTTAAGCCGGTCCCTTCGTCCATTTCCTTCAGGACGTCCGCCTGGTAGGCCTGAAGGATGGCCATTGTGTGAAGGGCCATACCTGCCTGACCGGCCGCGATGTAGGACTTCCCAATAAGGAAGTCCTTCCTACACGGCTTGGAAGGAAGGAGGGGGCGGGACTTCCAAGAAGGAGCCAAAGAAGGTGAAAGATGTGAGGCCAAAGTATCCTCAATCACCGGCATGGTGGTGTAACCCTGCTCCACAGAACCCACAAGGTTGGTGAAGTCAGCGGCTGCCGCGTTAGTAAGGCGAGAGGAAAATGGCTGCTTCCAGGAACTGGAGATCTCACGATGCAGATCACTGAAAAATGGCAGCTTCCTCCTTTCAAGCTTGGAGTGCGCCCGATGAGGAAGCGATCGTCGAGCTTGCTCGAGACTCGCGGGCTCATCGGGCCAATCCAGCGCAAGCTTTCGGTGGCGCGAAAGCACGTCCACGAGCTCAGAGTAGGCCGCTGAAGGCCGCGCCTCCTGGCCGCTAGGCGGGAGTGCATCTGCTAAAGCAGGCCCGAAATCCTCGGAGTCGGAGGCTGCCGACTAACTATAACTTATTATAGTTAATAATAGCACTCTAGGTGTTATACCTTCAGTCATTTTGAATTGGAATTACTTGAGTTTTTTGGAGCATTTGTCTTGTATTATTTCAGAACATATAGCCTAATATGCATAATATAAGTTTGTACAAGATGTAGTTGTAGTGCATCTTTTCTGCAAAGGTATTTAGTGATTTGTTTCACATTTACATCATGAAGACAACGTCATGTGTGCACTTAGAATATACTTTTCTTTAACTAGAGGGTTAATAAAGAGAAAGTTGCTTGAATCATGTTGTAGTTACATTTTCAAGTTGACTAGATAAAATCTTACAAAATCGAGAATTGTTCAAATATAAGTGAAATTGCTAAACCTAAAATATCCTCCTGAGACGCCCCCTAAAAAAAAAAGTTTTCATGTAATTACATTGTTTAGACCATAAGAAAAAAAAAAATCATTTTTGAAAAACTCTATTTTATTCATATTTGATTATATGTCCTCTGTAGAGGATACAAGGACTAAAATTAAATGGCATGAATAGAAAACGGAAAAATCAATGGGAGTTTTTTAAAATCACCAAATACATTTTTAGGTTTCAGGATATTTTTATACTAAACTTTGTTTAAGGATGATTCTCAACTATGTTTTAAAATGTATAACAAAATTATTTGATATACCATTTTGTTTTATGCAATATGTGTGTAAAAAATTCCATAAACTGGTTTCCCATTAAACACAGTGTATCTATTCACTGTATCTGATTTGCTTATTAATGTGTTGCTGTTGGGACAGAATGTTGAAAAATAATTTTCATAATGGGAGTAATACATGGCCAGATTTTCATAATAATATATAATATTTCATAAGTAAACTGATATATAATTTATTTCCCTATTCAATAGCTATGTCTCCCAAAATGCATAATAAACATGTTTTTAGTCCTGGTGTCCTCTACATTGAATATGTATGAAATGATGTCCTGTTTCATAACAGGAAGTCATATTTGAATTTGAAAACCCATAACATTTTCCTGAGATGTTGCTTTATGACAAACAATCTGAAAATTATTCAGATGTAAAAGACATTTACAGAATATAATCATATTTCCATATGGATGTACAATTTTTCACTAAATTAAATATTGCCATCTTTAAAGGCGTATGAGAGTGTATAAAAAACCTTTAGTATCTCTATAAAGCCCTGAATGAGCTCTGTACAGGACATCCAGGCTTATAACTGTGACATGTGAGGTCTCAGAGAAATACACTAAAATAGAATGTCCACTACAGAGACGAAAACTCCATCGCTTGGTCTCAGGAGGAGAAATACAATAGACAAATTTGATCCTACAGTGTTGCTGCACATACTTTAGATCATTACAAACAATAATGCAAATTATTATATTATAATAGAAGATATGCCGTCTCTCGTATCACATCAATTATCAATAATTAAATATGTGGTTTTGAAGAAGATAATTTTTTTCTTTCTCTGTTTTGACCGTCTCATTTGGACTTGGACTTGACTTGGACTCGAACCTCTTTGGACTCGGTCTTGACTCGGACTCGAACCTCTTTGGACTTGGACTTGTCTTGGACTCGAACCTCTTTGGACTCGGTCTTGACTCGGACTCGAACCTCTTTGGACTCGGTCTTGACTCGGACTCGAACCTCTTTGGACTTGGACTTGTCTTGGACTCGAACCTCTTTGGACTCGGTCTTGACTCGGACTCGAACCTCTTTGGACTCGGTCTTGACTCGGACTCGAACCTCTTTGGACTTGGACTTGTCTTGGACTCGACAAAGGTGGACTTGACTACAGCCCTGCTATATTGTTTGTTTGCTTCTGTACATATTTGAAATACTAGGGTCAGGGTCAGGGTTTTTGGAGAAGACTGGAATGTGATTTATGAATCTAAATCAATATGTGCTCTTAAAGGATCCACAGTAAACATGTCATGCTCGTATACGTACCCTCAGTATACATTGATCGATACTTTCTGGTTAAATAGGACAGATGAGCAGATTAAAAGTTTAAAAGAATATCCCGAGTATAAAGACAGGGTTGAATACATTGAAGACAGACAAAACAAAACTGCCGTTCTCAGACTGCACAACATCACTGAAAATGATGAAAGAGTTTATTGTTTCAAATGAATAACTGATAATGAAATACAAAGATGGTTTGGTAAACCAGGAATTCAGCTTAAAGTTTCTGGTAATCCACTTCACTCCTTCATTTCTATTAATAATTTCATTTCTTGGTCCTGGTTAGACAGATGTGTTTCTCCAGCTCTTCAGGTAAAGGCACCACAGCTGGTGATGGAGAAAGCAGCAGTCAATCTGACCTGTGAAACCACATGCAGTCTAACAGACGGATTCATCTGGTATAAAAACGGCCAGACTTTACAGATCCAGAGCGAAACACTCCAGAACCTGTGTATGAGAATATAACGGTAAGAGTTCCTCCTTCATGAAAGAAGAAACCGTCCTCACCTTTAGCCAGAATGAGTTAAATGCTCTTCAGTGTCAGTGTGAAATATCAAATGTCTACTGAATAACTTCATGTAACACATTGTCACAAACTCAGCCTCTGTGGCTCCCTCCGATCGCCAACAGAGGGAACCGTCACCCGAGTTTTAACAGTCACGAACTCCATTTCCCATATACCCCGTACCTGTGGCTGATTACCTGCACAGGTGTTCCATATTGACTCTGGTCTAATTAAGCTGTGCTTCCCATCACCTCATTGCGAAGTCTTGTTTTGCTATGCAACCATATCTGAGCGTTTATCCCGTGTATGATTCCCCGTGTATGACCTGGACTGTTTACTGGACTCTGATTCTCCGCCGCCTGCCTACTTTGATCCTACCTGCCTTGTTTATTGATTACCCTGAGTGTTTGCCGCCAGCCCTGATCCAAAGCCTGAGCTCTGACTCTGATTCTGCCTTGCCTACGTTGTGTCTGAAGCTTGTGATTGAACTCTGCCTGTCTGATTTGCATTCCTTGTTAATAAAGCTGCACATGGATCCTAATGCCCCTGACTCCTCGTTACACACATAGAGCTACTTTGAAAAGTTTTCTGATTTAGAAACTGTGTCTAAGGCAGTGGGGCAGGACTGACTTTTGGACAGAGTAACTCAAGTAATTTTACACTAACCAGAAATTTGATGTATATTATTTATGAAGGTTTTAATTGATATTTTCTTTGTTTTCTGCTTTCAGCTTGATGGGAAGAGGCTGTAGAACGTGTGAGCTGAATGATTTTACAGAATAATGTATCTTGATATCTTAAAAGTCCTTTAATATAGTGTAAATCTCCTGTTTGAATGTTACATTCCTGTTCACTAAAGACATTTATACACTGGAAAACATATAAAGCTTATTTTAAACAAGTGTGAAATGCTAGACAAATAAAAGTTGAAAAATATAACATTTAACAAATATAAAATAAAACATTTACAAAGAAAGTCAGTTGGTCATTTTATGAAATATGGAGAAGTTT